>JAQMYG010000033.1:27102504-27120825 GCA_030014215.1 Clariallabes teugelsi
ATATAAAAATTTTTAATTAATTAATTTATTTATTTATTTATTTATTAATAAGAGTAAAATCTTATTTAAGTGTGGATTGAAAGTGTTTAAATAAAACTTTAAACTGAGGAGGAAATATGAGCCAGGTTATTGTTAAAGTGTTCGACTATTGGTTAAGGAAACTAGGCAAAATTTGCATCCCTAGTAAATAGTATATTTCATTGAAGTAGTTAGAGAGATCAATTTGTTAGGCCTTGGGGAGAGAGGAAGAAAGTTTTGTTGAGATACTTAGACAATCTGTATCATGAATTAATAATGAACAATCCTAAATGTTTAATTTTAATGGTATCTTTACAAATATCACTAAAAGCAAGTTCCTGTTTGATGATCATTTACAAGTTCATTTATTAATTCATATTCTATCCTGCGTGTCCTTTGTACAGGGTTGGGGGTGGGGGTGTTGTGAGGTGGTGGGTGGTTAAAGCCTATCAGTATTAAAGTCAAACAGCTTAGCATTAGTATAACTCCATAATACCACAATTTAAATTAATGAGGAATAAACTTAAACTCAAGCTTTTACAACCAGAATCACTTTCTGTTTTTTTTGTCAGTGCACTACATGTGGACACATGAACATCACACCCACATGTTTTTTTTTTCCCCCTAAACTGTTGTTGCCATAAGTTAAAAGAATATAACTTCATTGGATTTCTTTGTATGTTGTAGTACTATGATCTCCCTTGACTGGAAATAAGGGGCTTTTACATCTAATCCAGTATCATGATGCTGCTGTGCACAAAGCCAGCTCAATGAGGACCGGACTGTACTGGTGTGGGAGAATTTAGTGTCCTTACTGTACCTCCAGCCCTGACCTCAAGCCCACCGAACACATTTGGCATTAATTGAAATGCAACTTAATCTCACTAATGCTGTTGTGGGTAAATAAGCAAATCCTCACAGCCACGCTCCAAAATCTAGTGGAACAGCAAAAGGGGACTAAATCTGGAATGGAATGTTCAACAAGAACATATGGGTGTGATGGTGAGGAATCCACAAACTTTTGGCTGTATAGTGTGCCTACGTGCATGCGAATATTCTGACGAGTCCTGGTTAAACAAATGGTACGACTAGAACACATCATGCTGTAATTCCTGACATTTCAGTTCAGATTTTTTTGTGTGCGAATTCTACATTTGCATAGCAATAGCAACAAATTCGAGTATAACAAGTTCCTTTTTGCTGTCCTCCTCCTCCTCATTAGCAGCCGCAAGGATGCCTGACACTAAATTCTGATGAGTCTGAAAGAAACACAGAGACACATTAGGCCATTTTCTCACTTGGTGAAGAATTCTTCTCTTCCTTTAAGATTTGAATAATACAGGCACTATTAAGCGTTATATATATATATATTTTTTTTATCGAAACACACACACCTCCGCTAGCACAAGCAATTCTCGCTATGCCTTTTATCAACTTCCAGAGCAACTGTAATTTGTATGGCCAGGACTGAATGTCTAGCGTCCTTCTCTAAGGGCCAGGAGAACAAAAGGATGCAGACGGGTGGACGAAGCAGAGGACTGGAGCTGCAGTTTGGCCTGAATGCTCTGCTGCACCTTCAATTGTGTCATTAAAATGGCAGCTCGTTAAAGGAGCTGGGCGGCGACCACAAAGAGAACCCAGATTGCCCTGCTGCCCTTAACAGTGCAGAAGTACTTCAAGCAGAAATTTCCCAATTACAGTGAGCAGCAGCCAGCTTCAGCTATGCAAATCCTAACCTATGAGACAAGCTTGTCTAAGATTATATTTGCTGTTTGTCAGAACTGAGAGCTGATTTGACTAACGCTTGCTCTGCAAAACTACTGTAGGTAACACTATACGGTAAATGTGCCAGACGTTTTTTTTTCTTTTTGGCAAGTAATTAGTCTTGACAAGAATCTTAGCAAGGCTTTTATCTAAAGTAGTTTCAGCATTGCCAAATCAGCAGTTGCTTGAACCTGCACATTTCTACACATACACAGCACGCTTATGCTTTAAGAGATCTATCGTACCTGAATATTCAGAAAACAGTATGATGAAGCAAAGTACACCAAGTCCCCAACATACGAACAAGTTCCGGTCCGAGAGCTCGTCTTTAAGTCCAGTTTGGTTCGTAAGTCCAACAAACATTGTCTAGGTACTAGGATAGTAACACATTTGGCTATGAGTTGTTGTGCATGAAAATCCCAGATCAGCAGTTTCTAAAATGGTCAACCTAGCCAGTCTAACCACACTGATTAGAGAACTGCATTTGAACATGCACAAATGCATGTGTATATCTTTTAAAAATTGGAGATTGAATGTTTGTGTGGTTGATGATGTCCTGTAACTAGGTGTGTAAAACAATGATGCTATCTACTGTATATCTGAAGCCCCTTTCACACAGTCACTTTAGGACAGGAATACAGCAGCACCGCTGTGCCTCGGCATTCTGTGAAAGGAGTAGAGATGAAATTGTTGGATGACAGTAGAGATGCTGGGGTTGTTGCTGTTGCCGTACCTTTAATCCGGGAGCAGAGATAGTGATGGGTGAGAAGTGATATCAGTGTACATCTCAGAGCATCCCATCATGGAACAGGGGTCTGACATTTTGAGACATGTGATGTGTGTGCCATGTGAGGTTTAAATAGTTAGCAGCTAGCTTTTTTTTTTTTTTTTGGTTTTAAAATACACCTTAAACAAATTCCCAGTGAAAATACATAGCCTCTTTGGTTAACGGTACCATTGTTGTGACCGACGTTGTGATGGTCACATGTCTGCAAAAGGTTTACTGTATATCTACATCTCTATTTGATATGTGGCCTAAACCAGATTTTTTCCCCCCTTGAATTACATATGAACCCCATGACCATGTCCCTGGAAAACCTAGAAAAGACTGGAAGAAAAACAGAAAGAGAGCGCCAGTACTGTTAGTATGGTCTGTGAATTCTGGCTCAAATACATCACTCAAATTCATCATTGGTTGAGTTTTGCTGGACCGTTTTATAATCCCACTTGCACATATTTCACCCAAAGTTGGTTCTTTTTACCTAAATATAAGCAATGTAATTGGCTAATTTAATCCTTGGCCAGGCAGGATATTGTAAATGCAACATTAAATTATACCCCACTGCTCCCTGTCTGTGTCAGATTCATATCTGTATCCATTTGGAGCACATTGTCCGTTTATTATGAATAATGTATTCATATTCGGATTTATCCATAGTGGTAATGGACTGGCATTCTTTCCAGGATGTATTGCTGTCTTCTGACCGGCTAGTGGTGCCACGCCAGATAAACTGCAACACTAAATTTCCTTAAGATAAATGGAAAATGGTAGGATCGCGTGTGTGGGAATGTCACGCTGAAATTTATCACACATTGGTTTCCATGTTTTTATGCACACCACTGGGTCTTCATTCAATGGTTTTCATATCTGCTTCATCCTCATTGCAACACTACTTAACCAGTCTGTACTTGCGTCTTGCAAAATACTGCAAATTTGCCTGATGTTTAGATTTCTGAAGCTCACATCAGACTCTTGGAGATATTTTGCCCCTTTTATTGTTTAAGGGCATGGCACACTGACCAGACAGTCTATAAAGGAATTCAAATGCCTGGGTTTTGCAAGCATAAGCAGAGACAGTCCCGGAACAGATGTCCCCCTGAGACCTTGTTCCTTTATTTGGTTCTCATCTCCGAACTGAATACACGTTAGCCTGATGTGTCGGGGGGGCAGTACGTCTGCTGTTCCTCATGTTGACATTTTTGAGACCAAATACAATCCAGAGCCATCATGGGTTCTTATGGAAGTGTCTCCAAGTTGAGAGTGCCACTGCTTTACATCCTGAGCCTCCCCAACCCCCTGTTTTGCGCCTTCAGTTTTCATGTCTGGTTCCCATTCGGTTTTGATCAGCTTCGTTGGGCCTGTCAGAGAGCTGCCCTTTTAAGTTGTCTTTAATTCCTGCCAGAGATGCCTGCTTCTCTGGACATCAAATACACACTTTCACATGCACCCTACGTGCGAGAGGTTTGTGGGCGTTACCTCACCCCCCCTCTCCTTCTCTTCCTGTCCTGCTTGAACACTGCTGGACCCCCTCTTCCCACTGCTAAAAACACGCTTTGGGAATGGAAGGGGTGGAAAGGGGGCTTCCTGCAGCTCGTCGAAAAAGAGGCTCGATTTAGATGTTTACACGAAGGAATTTGTCGGGGGGGTCACAAAGGGATGGAGCTGAAGTTAGGGGGTCACAGAAGAGAATTCCTTTGATGTAGTTTGTGGGTGGCATTATTACTTTTCTTTCAAAAACAGGGACACAGTAGCGGGGAAGCCCAAAATGCTAGCACATGTCAGCCTTGCTGTGGAGATAATCTACAACCTCTTTTCTGCGGCCCAAAAACTTGTTGCAATTATTACAGACAAATACAAAGCACAGATCTGAGTGCTATTTTTTTTTTTTTTTTTTTTCGGGTTACGCAAGTCCGCATTCTCTTGGCAGCCCTAACTAGGATATTGTAATATAGAGCTCTACTGTAACTCTCATTATAATGTGTATAGGATGATTTAATGGTCTTTCCAGGCAGTGTTGCTTCACCATTATTCACACACAGTCTGCCACTTTGGTAGCTGAGCAGCGCGAGCCTTCTTCTGATGTGTCAGTGTGGGTTTATTACAAATGTAATGTCCTGGTTACACAAACAGCTCAGAGAGTTGAAAATCCCATCATAGATAAATGTTTTCACTGACCTTCATAATAGATAATAAATCTCTCAATACAGAAAGAGCCATTTCCAAAAATCATGTAAAGCCAGACAAAAACTGGCGCCGTCACAGGAAGAATGTTTAAAGAACTTTTTTTTAAATAAAGAAAGCACGTAAGAACATTTCAATAAGATGTGCCTTGAAATATAATATCATATCATAAGGTATATTTTGTGATGAAAGTATGTGTTATGCTATCCCACATTGTTTCATTTTTTAAAAAGTTCAATTTCTTGTAGAACATGTACTAATTCCCAGTTAATGGTTTGACCCAATAATGCTGCCCCTCAATAATTGGATTCAATAATGAATAATCAGACATACCACTGAAAATGTGACATTGTTTTGGCCAAAAATAAAAATAAAAAAATGATACAGAAAATCTAACACTTTTAAAACATGGTTTCAATCCCTGGGTGATGTTCCAGTCATCCGTAGCTGTCAGGGGGAGGGGTGGAATACCTGCACACTCTCATCAATCAGTAGCCAATCATAGGCATCTGTGAGCTCATATAAGTGGAAGGGGCTTTATTTGGAGTGTGTTGTAGTGTTGCATGCATACAATTTAAAAAAAGATGCCGTCATCTGGCACCATATGTCTCGGAGAAATCATGTCATAGTCTTCGCCTTGGCCATCGTCTTCATACCTGGTCCATTACATTCAGAGGATCAGAAGAAAACCCTCCTCTAAACTGCAGGCTGATTAAAAGTTAATTTGGTAAAGTCATCCATGACAATACCTTAGATCTGACAACATCACATGTTGACTCTGCTCATGACTTCCTGAAAAAAACATTCCACATCTCCTAGCTGTGTAAAGAGATCTGAAAAGACATACAACAGGTTCTTCTTAAGTATAATAATGGTTATGTGGCAGGTAGTGTTCTTTTAGTTGTTATTTCATCATTTGAAGTACCCCAGCTTAACTATTCGAAAACCACAGAAAGCTGACATACTGTACTGGTGTCGGCTCATTACAGAAAGCCGTCTCTTTATCAGGACGTTGAGAGATGAAGCATCCTGGACTTTGTTACTCCTGAAGGCGTCTGTCTGTTTAACACTCATAACCCTTGGTGATAGAATCCAGCACCAGTCCAGACACTCAGGCACAGACCCCTATGACTCTCTCATAAGCCCGCAGTGTCACTCAAACCCGCACTTGGCGCTGTGCAGAGCTCAGTCATAGCCTGCACTCTTCTGCTCCTTACATCGTCACAGGAGAAAGAAGACAGGTAAAAGACAGACCGGACAAAAGAAAAGAAACAGATCGAATCACACTGATGAAAGGCTCAGGCTTTGGATGAGACGCAAATGGACGACGGCCGAGACTGGGCAGAGATGAAAGCACACCCGTCTGATAATAATGACATTTTCTGGAAGAGCATAAACAGATGAGAATATGTTTTTATAAAGTCCTTAAAGCCTCACCTCCCTGTTGCGATATTATAAACAGACCATTGCGTCCACACACACAAAGAGCATGCTCTTTTCAATCCTGCTATGCTATGTTTTTCTGTTTACACCCTCCCTCTTCACTGGGGCTTGTTGTGTTTTAGTACCTGTATGTGATTGGATTATTTTTTTTTCCTTAATGGAATAAATTATACCCTGATCATCCTTAACATCACCACGACAAAACATTAACACCTTAACCTTAAAATGATCAATTATATAGCAGCAAACACAGGATTGATGACAGGATCACCACTTAAGGCTCATTTTTTCCCTACCCATAGTGGTTACAGACACTATACATCCTACAGCACATCCCCAGACGTCTTGTGGAGTCACGCACCAAGGAGACAGAGCTGCCCCAGTACTACAAGGTGTTTGTTTTGATGGGCAAAAAGCCCAAAGATTCTCAATGGGGTTAAGATTTAGACGATGTGGTGGCCAATCCATGTGTGATCCAATGTGTCTCACACTCCCTGAACCACTCTTCCACAATTTGGCATTGTCATCTTGGAATATGGCCGTGCCATCAAGGGAAAAAAAAAAATCCTTTGATGGAAAACCTGGTAATTCAGTATATTCAGGCTGTCGGCTGACCTCATTCTTTTGGGGACATAGACATGACCAACAGAAACAACGCCATATCATAACACTGCACCCACTAGTCATGATGGACTGATGTACCAATCACTCTGGAACAGGATAAATCTGGACTTATCGGACCGCATGACTTTCTTCTAATGCTCCACTGTCCATTCTTTATCCTCCCTAGCAAACTGAAGCCTTTTTCCCCCCAATTAGCCTCACTGGTTTTCTTAAGGCTACACAGCTGTTTAGTCCTTTTGAATTCTCTTCACATTGTTAAGCTGTTAAACATAGCTGTGAGACCTATATTTGCTTGTATTTATGCGTTTAAGTGTTTTTCTATCACACTCATTCAGGATTTTTTCCCAACCACATTTCTACCTGGAAGATGATGGTCCACCACTATTCTTCCAGGATTTAAGCATGCAGTTTTCACATAACCAAATTTTTTTTAGTTGTTTCTTTTCTGCTTTAATGCAGGACAAAAAAAATTAACACTTCTGTAGCAGAGTAACATCTTCGCCCCAACCACAGGATATGAGAAGCCACTCACTACATCAGTTAGGGTTAAATAACTTGTTGCAGCTGAACCATATTAATCACTGCAGTAATTATCCAGTGGAAGACGCTCACCTATTTGCTTAGCTAAGTGACTTTTTTGGGGGGAGGGGGTTCATGCAATTAATTTTTTTAATTAGTACAAATTAGAGATTAGAGTTGCTGTTAAAATTTCTGAAAACAAACAGTTGAAAGAATAAAATAATTGAAAAATGAAATTCGAAATTTGTTTCTTAACAACTGCGTTACGTTTGTATTTGATGTTTTGGTCACATCAACCTTAAAAACACAGTTGTGTTGGAAATGTTTCTCTATTGTGAAGGTAAGATGTTTTTGTGTCCAAAGTTGGCGTCATGACAAATGAGCAAATTTGTATTTGCTTGACTGTATGCCTAAGTCACCAGATCATTAAAAACACATAATTTATCCCAGTAACCATTTAGAGTGTCAGAAGATAGCAGTCTGAATCATTTTTTTTATTCAAAGTGTTATTTCTTTTGAATATTGCATGATAGCTACCAATCTGAAAGCCAACACATGTGTCCTCTGACACAGATACAAAGCCACGTTTTGAGCTCGAGCTTTAGCTAAGGCTGCTGAATGCACCAGTATATTCTGTACTCAAGGCGAAGAGAGGATTGACATTCTTTCCATCCAGGAACTAGGGCTAGTTTCTCATAAATTACTTCAGGATTCAGGCTTCCAGTGCCAGGGTAGCAAACACGTAAACTGGAATCTCTAATAAACTGCCAGCAAACTTACCAGAATTACAGTAAATGGACAAAACTGTTAAAGCAGATTTTAGCAATTTTAAGACTTCATAATAAATTTCACATCAGTATCTTACCATGAGAGTAGGCTACAGTTATTTCAGAAACATTAATGAAATGTTCTAATGCTGCGTAATTCACGTGATGCAGCACACGTGAAATGTTCTAATGCTGCGTAATTCACGTGATGCAGCTGTGCCACATTTTTGCCATTTGGCAGATGCTCATATCCATAGTGACATACACTTATCCATTTTTTAAATACCTAAGCAGTTGAGGGTCAAGGGGTTTGCTCAAGGGTTCAGCAGGGGAAGATTAGCAGCGCTGGGATTTAAAGCCTTTGAGTGTACAGTATTAACCGCTGGTGTACCACTGCCTGCTTGTTAGTGATTATAGTATCATACTGACTGTTACTACTGACATTTGTTTTTAGCTTTACAAAGTTAATTTTTACAAGAAAGTGTCACAGAGTACAAACAACATGTCTGCTTGGCACTTAACTCACTGAAACCGAGTGTGTCGTTATAGTGCCAGGAAGATGCTGAAACTACAGTCCCATCAGGTTCCCCTGATGAACTCCATCATTGTGTCTTGTTAAAGCTTCTGTTACGCTTGTTCTGTAGTATTTGACAATCTGTGGAATATGTTTGTTTCAAAGTTGTACAACAATTAGTTTAGACCAAGTAATTGGATTGGATGAGTGGATCTCTTCAAGCGGTCATAATGGACAGTACCAGCAATGGGACTTTTAATTATATTTATCACTCCATGTCTGTCCATGTCACTCCAACTGTCATGGTGTTTATCCTCTCAGTAGTGTTCTAGATCATTTTATCTAGTTCTGGTGGCTTGTGGTACCTTGATAAGAACATTTACGTAGGTTTTTCCCTTTACTTTGTCATATACCTGCACACTTACCCATTAAATCGGTATTCACAGGGTTGATTAAATGGACAGAGACAGTGTAATGGGGCAAATATGATTAACTCCGTGCTCTTTTGTGTGTCCATTTTGCTTTTATAGACCCCTCCTGCTGCCATCATGCCGTGGAGCTCCCCCAGTGCAAAGAAGCATGCGATCAGGTAAGAAATTGGTCACATCCTCAGATCCATTAGGAATGACCTGTGACCACCCCGTGCTGTACGATATTATCACAATACCTTGGTGTCGATTGTATAAGCATTTCGATTTTATAAATATCCTGATTCGATATTACATTCTTTCCACTTTTGTTACAATTCAACTGAATTAAACATGGATAATTAAATGTAGCACATTTCTTAGATTTTTAAACAGTAAAAAAATACTACAAAACCTGACTTTTGCACGATTCAGAAGCTTGTGCACTCAGTACAGAATCGTTTATATATTATAAAGCTAAAAATATATAAATAATATATATTATAAGGCTGATTAGTCATACTGTAGCTGTCGTGCCTCGGGTCTGTGTGCATGGAGTTTGCATGTCCTTCTCGTGGGTTTCCTCCAGGTACTCCAGTTTCCTCCCACAGTACAAAGACAAGCAGATAAGACCTACTGGCATTCCCAAATTGCCCGTAGTGTGTGAATGAGTGTGTGAGTGATGTATGTGTGTGCCCTGCTATGGATTGGCACCCTCGTCCAGAGTGTCCCCAGCCTTGTGCCCTAAGTCTCCTAGGATAGGCTCCAGGTCCCCATGCAACCCTGTATACAGGATAAAGCGATGTAGAGGATGAGTGAGTGAGTAAGTCATGGCTGATCAAGCTATTCCGATCACTGGCTGATTGACTGGTGTATCTGAATTATATATGTAAAAACAAACAAAAAATAAATAAATAAATTATTGTGTCACAATTTTCACCATTATGTGTTTGAACTATTAAAACCTTAGATTATTATACTATATTTGTTCACAAAGCATTTTATTCAGCATCTGAAATTCGAATTCTTCAGTGGTAATTAAAGGCAGCTCCCAAATGGGTAGACATAGTGGCTTCTCTAATAGAGTGGATCAAATACATCATACATATACAGTGGAACCTTGGATTACGAGCATAATTCGTTCCGGAAACGGGCAACACACAAAACACTCGTAAACCGAATTTTCCCATAGGAAATAATGGAAACTCAAATTATTTGTTCCACAGCCCAAAAAAATAATTAATACAAAATATAAAGTAAAAATAAAACAAATTAACCTGCAATTTACTTTAAAAAAAAAAAGTAAAAATAAATCCAGACAGATAAGTGTTTCCGTTCAAGTGTTTATGTGTATGTGTGTGTGTGTGTGTGTGTGTGTGTAGCTAAAGTAAGGAGCCCCTCCCCCTCTCCCCCTTCTCGTCTTACACAATTACCCATCCTCCACTCTTTTTACACACACGCGCACACAACGGAAACACTTTTATGAGAAAAATAAACAAGATATCTCTCTAATGACACTTGATTGAGCGACACACTAATGAAATCACTGTTGTAAAGTAAAACAAAAACTAATTAACCTGCACTTTACCTTTGAAAAGAATCGCAACAGAGCAGTGTTTCTGTGTAGAGCAGAGAGAAAGAGTGTGTGTGTGTCTGTGAAGGCGAAAGTAGGAGGGGTCTGTGTGTGTGTGTGTGTGTGTGTGTGTGTGGCACGAGCGCACACAGACACAAAGTGCAGGCTGATACAGAGAGAGAAAATGGATCTTTAACCTCTCTAATGAGACTTTCTTTTGCTTTACACGCGTGCTGTACACACACCCATACAGACACAAAAAAAAGATGTTTTACGCACACCACATGGTCATAGTGTTATAGTAAACAGTACATGTGCGCACGTATGTTGATTATACCAGTGAGAGACGCGCACTCGAGCCCGTGCAGCGGAGACGATTACCCACAATTCCACAGCACAAGAGAGAGGCTTAGTTGTGATCACGTGACGCTCGGCGTCAAAACAAGAAGCGCATGCCTGATGCATGATACTCGGTACTCGTAAACCAAGACTTGTTCGTTTTCCAGGGCAAAATTGGTTAAAAATCTTTGCTCGTCTTGCGGAACACTCGCAAACTGCGTTACTCGTAATCCGAGGTTTCACTGCACACATGAATTAGTCACACCTCAAGCAGGTAGCATAACACATAACACAGCCCCCCACACATTTTTGTTTTCCTTTGTTCCAGAACCACTTATATTCAGAAAAGGCTCTTAATAGTTGATTAGTCAAATCAGGTGTGCAGAGAAAAAGTGTCTGTAATGTGTCTGTAAAGTGTGCATGACATGGGATCCTCCGGTACCAAGGTTAAGAACCACTGAAGTACGGTATGTCCATAATTACAAACCCGAAGAACAACAAAAGTCAAAAACGGATAAAAAGGCTTTGAGTTGTAGCAGTAACACATACAACATCAGAAAATTACAAGGAAAGAAACAAACAAGAGTTTATAAATAGGAAACTAATCGTGGGAACAGGTGAATATAGTCAGGAAAAGAACCCGTGAAAGAATACGCAGCAGAAAGTCTTGGTTGTCAAAATGTTGTAATGATGTTGAGACAATGGTGGCATTAGGTTGTATTTGAAATGTAGAATTACTTTGATGTAATGACACCAAAACAATGTTGACTACATGATAATGGGATAATGTTGAATGAATGGCCTGAATAGCAAATGTGAGTACACTACAATTGGGCATCACATATGCTACCAGACAACAGCAATTTACTGAAAATCAGCCAAAAGGGTAAAACAAACTTCTGAAATGTGTCCTGTGAAACCGGTGCGGTTTGGACGGTATACAAGCAACATATTACAGTGGAGTAATTTGGGAGCTAAGATCCAACTCACAGTAATATTTCAGAAAGGAAATGAAACATTGCAACACTAAGAGATGTGACATGAGACACACATGCTGCGTTTCAGGGAGCCGTTGTGTCCGTCTCAATCTTTAATCAGAATTCTACACGCTGTTGCACATTTAAGGGACCATGGATCTGGGTGTGGGCGGACATTGTGCAAGTGGATGTTGATAATAGCAAAAGCACGTCTTATATAAATTCAAACATTTAAGAATGTTAGTAGTAATGTTAACACAACATCCTTTTTTTTTTTTTGGTGTTATCCAGAATTTACAGCATAACATTGACTTTAGTACCATTTCTGATTGGCTGACAACTCTTGGCTGTTCTTTAAAGCTCTGCAGTCTTTTTGACTTAATTTTTGAGTATCTGGGTATGTACTGTAGGATCAATCCATCACTTGTTATGAACCCTGAAAAGAGTTTCAGCAAATGCAGGGAATGCACAACCTTATTTTCTTGAACAATGTATTTAGTGTCAGCACTGCTAGGAATATATGAACCGTTTGGATGAGAAGTGTTGTTTTTTCCCTTTGAAGTTGGGTGATGAGAGAGAGAGTGAGTGAATAAAAGTTTCCCCTCACTCCTCCCAGCATACTGAGGAGCAGGTGAGGGCTTTTTCGCTTACTTTTATTTACTGCAGGGAAAGTATGCGACGAGGCCAAGAAGGCTTTCATAGATTCCCGTCTGTCTCCTAAACTCCAAAGACATGAAAGAGATGTCTGAAAGGACTTTTTTGGGCAATCAGAAACAGCTGAGCCTGTGGCATTACTTTAACCTTGAGCCCTCTGGCAGCAGCAGCTCCCTCCTCTCTGAAAAAGAAAGTCCCATTCAGATTACAGTGGCTGTCCAGACAACGCGCCAGCTACGGGAAGCCCTCTTATCCCAATAATTGCACCTGCCAAAGAGAGAGAGGGAGGAACAGAACACAATTTCAACTCGGCAAATCATTACGAGATAGTCGATACAAGTGTCAAAAAAATAAATGAAATAAAATACTGGATAATGAATGCTCACATGAACAAAACAATGTAGATTTATATACCTGGTCTCCAAATGGGAAGAAAGATTTCAACCTGTAAAATCGAAAAAAGAATTGGACCCTTAGTCTGAAATATTGACAACTTGAAAGACATAGCTCACCAAAAAAAAAAAAGGAAAAAAAGTAAGAGCTTAGAGCTTAGGACAATAATGACACCTTGTTAGTGCTGGACTGCAGCAGGGTTACTGTGGAGAGCGAGAGAGAGAGGAGGCTTCCAGGCTGTGTCACTGTAATCGGCCAGCTATTTCACCTTAATGGAAGCTTGGAGCTTTGATGAGACGAGGCCTCGAGCCCCTTGAAAGAAGCAAGACGGCCTTCTTTAGATGTTCTGCCTGGCACCCGCCATTGATTTAGCTGTCGAAAAGAAAAGAGAGAAAAACTTTTCTAATGGGCTGGATAGGTCATTCACTCACGGAGGCTCCGGTCCTTTTCTATTGGAGTGTGCAGCAGATTTTCTTTGAAGAGCCGCCAAGAAATCACTGGCCATCAGCTGCTCTTGTTTAAGGTATACACAAAGACGTTTTTGGAGACTATATGAAATTACCATACAGCAGTCTGAACTGGACACTATAATTAATCAGAGCTTATCAGCAAACATGCATATTTAATTATTGTATGGATGTAGTGGTTTGTACGTGTAGAATTTTTAGCACTATATGACATTTATTAAAGTGTGAGCTTAAACAACTATCAAGTACTGTATGGGGCAAAATGCTGGGGTGCTTACATGCAAAAATAATGGCCCTTATTTAAAGGCACCATAAACACTTGGACATCTGTTCAGATTTTGTATTATTAATTCATATATACTGTACCGCTAACAAATATTATAGCATGGAGTCTAGATGTGGCATTCATGTCTGGTGTCTGTTGTTACTGATGATCATAACGCCACGTCAGACAATGCAAGTCATCGCACACATTAAAATCGCATGTTTAATATTTTGATGAGCAAAAGTAAGCCGACAAATCTCACGGACAGCCATAAAAGTAGACAAAAAAAAGTCCTCTGTCCTCTGTTCAGAAGAGATCAAAAATCTCTAGGATGTAGACAAAACTAGCATGGAGAGCAGAACAGACCAGCATCACTTCAGAGGGCTCACCACAAGATCCAGACCAGCATAAAATGCATAAACAAGCCTGGAGAGTTCTGGGACACAGTGTCCTGAGCGGATGACACGAGAAGATGAGTGATGAGGAACGTTTGGGGGAAAAACAGGAAATACCCAAAGTCTAAAGCATACCACCTTATCACTGGGACTACAGGAATTACTCATAGTGTAATGCAGGGTCTTTAAAATCCAGTCCTGGAGTGCCAGTGTCCAACACCCAACACAGTTTGGCATTTCTTCTGCTGTGAACCACAGCTGATTTAATGAATCTGTTAATTGAAAGCGTCAGTGGGGTGTGTTTGGGTGCTGGGGAATTACAAATTGTGATGGAGACTGGCCTTCCAGATTTGGAGATAAAGAGCCATAAGGCAATACTGTACCACCTTATTACTAGGACTAATGGCAATCCTCCTGACCATAAGCATACCACCGTATTTATTACTGGGACTACATTAAGTGCTTATGGACCAGTTCCTTTCTTGGACTGCTGGTATTTATTGATGACACTTCAAAAAGAAAGATCTTTTTCACAGGTTTCTTAAATGCTGAGAATGTATAGAGGCTAGAAAGTGTAATTTCTCTCATTACACTAATGTTTCAAGTTTCAAGTTTTTATTGTCATATACAGATAACAATGAGGCATCATTACTGTAATGAAATTCTTAGACCCGTGTTCACCAACTTTACATAAACATAAACATAAATTCTTCTTCTTCTTATTATTATTATTATATGAGCGACGGCAGCCATTCTCACCGGCGCCATCTTGGAATTTAATGTCTTGCTAAATATGTCAGTTTTAAGGAAATGTTTGTTTAGTCATGGTTGAAATTGGCATGTCCTTTAAAAACATGGACATCCTGCACTTTCATATCAGTTTCCAGTTCTATTTTCTTCCAAATTCAAAATTATTATAATTTCATAGCACCAATTATTCTAACTACCTTAAGTGCAGTTCTTCTTAAGTGCATTAAGAATTATTATAAAATGATCTGATAAAAAAATGATAGAAAATATTTTACAAACTAGCATGAGAAACGCAGTTCCCATTGATATCATAAAATCGCTGTTAAGATTCCCGCACCCAGTCCGAAACAACTTGCCTGAATGTATCCTAATTTGTTTAAACAAGAATAATTAGATTCGAGCATGTGGAAATTAAGTCCGTTTTGGCAGAAAGCTTTGTGTCTTGCCTGCAGCAGTTAGGAAAAAAATGGCAAAATACCCTAGAGGTTTGAATGCCAATTAATCTTTCACATTCAATGCTCTTTAAAAGTAATCCTCAATACCAAAATCTGACTAAGCAAATTCAAACCACCCATGGCACTTTTGCCTGTAGCAGAATTTAACTGTTTTTTCCATAAAACAAACCTTATATAATGAGAACTGATATTCCCTGCAGCAGATCGGATGCGTCACCTCACTTGCCTTTTACAACTAGCTGTTGTGTAGTTTCATCATTCCTCTTCTCACTGCAAGTTCAAATAAACACCAACCGGTAAGCAAATTTTTACGGGATAAGATGGAACAACCACTAGTGCAACAGTCACTGTAGTGGCTTTGTTTACTGCAGATCATGGAAATGAATTTGAATTTGCTAAAGCTGTGGAAAGAGCATGAAATCTTAGTTAATGTTAATGTTACAAAGGCACATTCATGCAGAAAAAAACAGTTAAATCAAATTATTCTGACTCAGAGGATAAACATATGAGGTAAAGAGAGTTCATGCTCTCTTTATATGCAATCGTATCATGAACTTGACCTGCACTCGATTGTGTAACGTGAGCACCATGATGTCATCAAGTCAATATAGTAAGTAGCATAAAGTGTGTAGGGTAAAATGAGATTTTGATATCCATGTAGTGTTCATGAGGAATAGCATTTCTTCAGATAAATTGCATTTCAGCATTGCAGAAATCTGGGTCTATGCTATTAATAAGCTAGCACAAAAAAAAATCCCTGAGATGGAAGAAGTCAGAACCAGACTACGGGAAAAGAGGCTACTATTGTGGTCGGAATCAGGGTAGCTGCTCATGGGAAATGTTTCTGGGATGTCCAAGTGAGATTGCAGCAGGAGGGAATTTATATAATTACAGTACAATAAATTTTTTTGGAATAAATGAATATTATGCATTTTAAGCATCTATAGTTATTTTCCAAAAGACAAGTTTGTTTCTTCTTATCAATTATGTAATAGCATCTGTGAACAAACATCACTTTATATAGCTGAAGTCAATAAGATGAAAAAAACAGCATGGTGGCGTAGTGGTTAGCACTTTGACCTTGCATGTCCAGGGTTTATGTCCTGCCTTTGTGTTTGTGAGCATAGAAGGTGGGTTTCCTTCGGGTACACCCTCTTCCTATAATAATGTACAATACTATTTATATATAATACGTACACTATAAGTACGCTATGTAAAAGAAATCCTTAATATTTAGATATTTATTTACAGTCGAAGTTAAAACACTGGGTGGGGTTGAGCAGAGCCGGGCTGAACATTGAGCTGGGGGAGGGTCTCTTGTCATATGATGTCACAATAGGGAAAAGCTGAGTTGGTTGTTTAAGCCCTGGCCAATACAAACATAGAAAGCTTAAGTTTCTGTTTAAGATGTTAATGAAGAAATCATGCCTTATTAGGATAAGTACATCATAATAACAACATCAACATGTAACAATATCAACATGTGATTAGATGTACAGATGGTTCAACTTCCCAAACTGTGCTCTTCTGGGAAAACTACGAACTTTCTGAGCAATCAGAATCAAGTATTCAACAGCACTGTGGTGTAAACAGCCTACAGCACACAAATATTTAGGCTGCCTAAAGCAGTTTTGGTATTGATATTAAAAATTATATTTGTGCTGCATGCTTCTGTCAGCTCAATGGTGTGTGTGTGTTTTATTTTTTTTTCACAGCTTGCAACTATTAGAAGTGAATCCCGTTTGAAGCACCTTCTCCAGCGTTTACCAAGTTACTGTCCTGAGTCTATGGTAAGCAGAACCACCTGTCCATTTAAAGAAAACAGTTTGTGATACAGATGTCTTTCTGTTTTGGTCTCATCTAACCAGGGTACATAAAATGATAATAATAAAAGTATGAAAGATAAAGGCTGACAAAAAGCTCCATCTACTCCACCCTCATCCCTAATTACAAACCTGGAATGCCGGCTGGAACAGCATGCAATTACTTTCAGTCTCTAATTAGGCATCAAGTGGAAAGCTTTTTTTTATTTGGACACGTGTCCTTCTCTAATTTGCCCAAATGGATTTTGGAAGTGGTTTGCACCACTCTACGCATAGAGAGAGAGAGAGGGATAGAGATAGAGATAGAGCTTCGAAATCTGTCACTGAGTCGCTCGAATCGATGTGTGATTTAAAGAACCACATAGTGGTGAGAACATCAAAAGCAATCGTTAATATTTTGAACATTCATTTTGTGTAAATGTATGCTTTGTGCCCCTCCACAACCCCCTGCCACTTCTTTTCACAAATAACACTGATGCTCTTTGACAGGAGCTGCTTTTTTCCGCAGCCAGAGAGCATGAAGGAATATTTACAATGACGTACAGCACTAACTTCAGAAAATGTCCTGTTTATTTTGTTAGCTATCTTGTGAAAGGCAGAAAAATCCTTGAATAGGTCAGCGTGCTTTCTTTGTGTAAAGTGACTATCATTCTGAGAGACTGTAGCTGCTGCTGCAACATTGTTTCATGTGGCTTCTCTGAAAGTTCTAATCATGTCATCGAGTTTCTCTGATCCACGCCTTTTTAATTCCGTAACGAGAGGCTCTCTGGAGCCGTGACGAATAAAAGAAATAAACACATTTTAAAAACGCGAAGAAAAGCAATACCGAGATTGGCAAGAGTTTAATGGGTTTGTTGCACAGGGTGCAGCTGGATTTCATTCCTTGCCCTTGCTTAAGTTTGGTTCAGGCAATTAAAATAATTATATTTCACGTTTTTGACTCATCATGACCCTAATATGCAAATTGTATGGAAATAGCTGTCAATCAATGTGACATGAGGAAAAATTGGAGCTCATAATATTCAAATGAAGTTGTAACAGTTATGTATTGGGGAAATGTTAATACATCAAACAAATAAATGACAGTTAAAGTAGTTAAATGACGTTGTTGCTGGCAGTACATAATTTATTCTCTGAAGATGCTTTGCGACAATGACAATTGTTAAACTCGCTATACAAATAAATTTGAATTGAATTGAATATTAAAAGATA
>JAQMYG010000033.1:27121103-27134765 GCA_030014215.1 Clariallabes teugelsi
TATATATATATTCTTATATATAGTATAAGAAAATATACTGCAGTTTATGTACTTCAGATAAAATATTCACCCTGAAAGATTTGCATATTTATATTTATTGGGGGGAAAAATCACTTTAAAGTTGACATTTTAAGTTCTTTTATCAATAAATCATAGATATTTTAGTACGGTAATTATAAAAAAATAAATCTAGGGTTAGATTTCATTTCTGTATTAAGTTTATGTAAATGTTTTAATTATTTATGTTTGCCTTTAACTCCCAGTAAACATAGTGCACCGTTTTAAAATAAGATTAAGTAAGCTCAAAAATAGTTGGGAAGTTATTCCAGACATCTTAAAGTGGATTAATTATGAAGCACAACAACAGCGTGGCGCTACACGTCTCAGGTTTATTACAGCTAAGCCAAAGATTTTGATCACTGACCTAGTACACTTTTAAGTAGTAGCACTTTTAAGATGCAAACATACACAGTATCTCTAAAGTTTTATTATAATCTGCTGTCATTTTTTTTGCAGAATGACCTTTGGATCTGCATTAACTCTACATTACCCGGTAAGACCTGAAGCAAGGTTTCTCTCCCCAGTACCCATAGTCTCAAAAGAGATCCCAGTGCCTAAAAATGTCATGACTTGTATGCACTGTCTATTAAATTGCCCGTTCAAGTCAGCACTGAATACATATAGTACCATTAGAAATAATACATTTGGTTAAAAAAAAAAAAAAAAAGTTTTGTGATAATCATGCGGCTATGGTTCATAAATAATGTGTGTGTGTATTATTGAACTTCTGATGAAAGCTAAAGAGAAAGAGAGATTGTTTTCTCTTCTGTGCCCCTTCACCAGTATGGTTGTGGTCCTTTTTAGGGGCATCAAGGAAATCAGATGGATGGGTCGGCCTTGGCTGCTGTGAACTCGCTATTTCTGCAGAGTGCCGCAGGGAATGCAAACAGGTAAATACAGGGAATTACTGTACTGTACACACTGCAAAAAGATTATATATATATATCTATGAAAGTGAAAATATGTTGAATATAGTCAAATGTATTTCTTTATATGTATTTCTAATATGTTCTTTTTTCTATTTTAAAGTTTGAAATAGACTTGCTATATTGGATCTTTTATTTTACTTCAAGCATTTTTTAGAAAGAAAAAATTATATACAAACAAAATAAGAAAATATAAATGCTGAACTAAGTAAAAGTGTTTATATGGTGTATAATATAATATTCGATTTAAAAAAATTGCAAAATCTGAAATATTTTATACATTTGTAATATTATACACTACCTGACCCCCAAAAATAATCACTTTGTCTCCACTATGATTATGGCAATTTTTTCAACAACGTTATGCAACATCATAACATTTATTTCTGTCCAGAGTCGCATAACATTTTGGCCGAGATCTTGTATTGATGATTATATATTATATTATATATTCTGTAAACGCTTCTCCTGCAAATACTTTCAAAAAGGTAAACTTCAGGACTCTGTTGTTCATATGTTACAATGATTCTTCATGCTTCTAGAAACAATGTTTCACTGTTTGAGTCCAGGAATATCAGAAAAATCAGCAATCAGAAAAAAACTTGATATGCCACTTATTTCAGCAGTGAAAATATTACATAATCCCAGTACAAATATTTTGTTTAGCTTTTTTAATTAATATCTATTGGTGCAGGTTTTTGTTTGTTTTGAACAAATGTTAGTAGCTTATTAGTAGCTCATTTTAAAGCAGATTATTAAATCCAGCACATAACATAACCTTTACTCAATATTTTGATTTGAGCGCATACCGCTGTCAGTTCGAGTGTTTTCTCATAATGGCTCAAACTGAGACAAACTGGTTTTAAACTTCCAGCAGCATGAATAAACATACATTGATCTTTCCTTTCATCTTAAAAGGTTCAGTTTTCATAGAGTACTTCCTTTTTTGGAGTAAGCCATGTTGTGTCACACTGTTTTTCCATTGCCCCAAAGTCCAATCTTTTTTTTTTTTTTTGCTTTTTTTGTTTGTTTGTTTGTTTTTTCCCCCCCGATTTTCTCCCTAATTTAGTCGTGTCCAATTCCTCCCCATCACTAGGGGGCTCCCACATTAAGCTACTACCACTCAGTCGGGTTGGCCGAAGACTATCACGGGTTTCCTCCGAACCACGTGACGCCAGCCGACCGCATCTTTTTTTCGAACTGCTCGCTCACGCACCGTTGGGGGCGGAGTAACACACTCGAAGGACAGCGCTATCCGCTCCTTCCGCTTGCGTGAGCTCACAGACGTCCCTGATTGGCTGTGATTAATGTGGGAGCACTAAGTGCCTCTCATCCCTCCCCTCTGAGAGAGCTCGGCCAATCAGCTCTCTCTAGACCTCTAGCTGCGAGAGTTTACAGCATCACCCGGGAATCGAACCAGCGATCTTCGGATGATAGGGCGAGCACTTTACCACTGCACCACTCGGAGGCCAAAGTCCAATCTTTAAGCTTTTTTTCCAAGTTAGTCTCACTAACAAGTGGTTTTCCTGTGGACACGCAGCTGTTTAGTCCCAATCTTTTACTATTAAAAATAGCTGCGAGTCTTACTGTCTATTTTTTACAGTGTAATTTCACAAGTAATCTCCAGTCATGTTTTTTTTTTCCTTAGGGAAGTTATAATTGTGTTGCCCAATTGTGTAACCCAATTCCATAATTGCAGCAATCTCATTAGTTGTTTTCTTTGCTTAATGTAGGCCAATATTTTGACTCTTCTCAAACACATTTACATCTTTTCCATGACCGCAGGGTATGTCTTCTGACGTGGTTGTTTAAGAAATGAGAAGCTGCTCACTGGATCAGTTAGGGTTAAGACAATTGTTTCCAGTTAAAACTTTTTAATCACTGCAGTTATTATTTATTCAAATGTTCTTAATTATTTGTTTATTCACATCCAAACCAAGATTGTTTTGGTCAGGCATCTACTAATCCATAATGTAGCTGCAGTGTATATTATTAAAGGGATGGTCTATTGAATTTGTTTGTTTTAATTTTTGCTGTGTGTATGGAGCGTGTTGGTGTATTTCTTGATTTCAGTTTTGAATGAGCCTCAATCGTGGATGCATTATTTTATGCTACTACTACTTCTTTTCCAGGCATCATCTAAGAATGATATCACAAAAGTATGCAGAAAGGACACAGAGGTAAGTTCTATTATTAAGTCTATTACAGAATTATTGATTATAAAAATCTTAAATATGCTTACAAAAAAGTTTTATATGGTTGTATCAAAGCTTCCAAGTGAGAAAGTTTTGCTTTTAGTGTAGTTTTAGTTAAGCATTACTGCCAGAAGGGGACTGCTCTAGCAAGACAGACTGCAAACATGACACAGGCTTTGGTGTTCAGTTTCGTCTGAACAATAGCAAAACATCTCGGTGATCTCGGTTATTCTTATTTAACACCTAATGAATCATAATGAATCCAGATTTTGATCTCTGATGAGCTACTTGTTTTCTGTGAATAACAATCTGATAAGAGTGAGAGACTCAGCATGTATAATATTGTACAAAGAATAAAGATGCCTGTTGTACCGGGGTTTAGACCACAGTGTTTTTCTATTGTCAAGTATGACTAGCACAAAGGAGTCGATTCATTTTCTTTATACCACGGCACAGCCGAATGCTCAAATCTGATGGGTGTATGAGGGTGTGACATCATAGATCCAGATGTAGCATAAACGATAGATTAATATTAATGGACAGATGTTTTTATTTCTATGGTTACCGTTCCTGCATAATCATAAATGTATGTTTGTGTGTGGCAAATCGCAGTCATTCAAACAGAATAGCAGAATGCAGACGATACCCCCTAGCAGACACGCAATGTTAAATGAAATTTAAGGGGTCAGCTTCATGTCTGAATGCGCTCATGCCGTAAAAATCGATCCGGAATTCGTACTCAGTTGACCCTGGTCTGAGTAAGTCTGAGCTGCATGAGGAACATTTACTGATTGAAACAAACAAGATTACAAAGTACTTATGTATGACGTGGTGCATCAAGTGGGTCAATAAGTCACAACATGACTCAAGTTGTGTTGCCAGATTGAGAGGGTTTCCCATTGGAATACTTTACTTGGGGTGAATTCATTTATTCATTCATCTTCTATAAAACGTATCTTGTACAGGGCCCAGAATTTGGGTACAGGTTGGGGTACACCCATCACACGGCGCACACACATACATGCTCACATACTACGGACAAAAAAGTGAAAGCACAAATGGACATATTAAAGTTATTTTAGTGAGGTTCATCAGAGCGACTGGATTTTCAGCAGTTCCAAATTTTAATTTTGTCAATCTGGCAACCCATGTTCTGTAGAGTTCAGTGAGAATGGCCAATATCACGTGCGTTGCTGTGTCTCTCTCCCTCTTAGTCACAGGATATGTTTGAATAAGGAATATGTTACATTAAAGTGAATTATCAGAATGTCAGTTTTTATGAACTGATAAAGTCGGAACTATCACTTATCTCATGTCTAAAAAACAAGTGATAACGGACACTAATTTGTATTTTTTTATGGATGTTTTCCAACATAAAAATAACTGTTAATAAATATAACATGTCAGTTGCTATGGTACGAGAGAAATAAAACACTTTAGGATGTGATCATACTGATACTGTGATATTGTCCAGGCTTTTTTTGGAATTTAAGGATCAAGTAGGGGAAAAGTACAAACGTCATAATTGTCCTCGTTGTACCATGACATCGTATTTATTATCAACTCTAAAAGAAAAAAAAAATCTGACCTGAACAGAGTTGACCTTTGGCACACTTGTAAACATTTTTACTTTACATGTTTTCTCATAATTATTCCTGCATTAAACTCCATCTGAGTTTCTGTACATCTGTTTGTTTTAAGATGAACAGAAAAACAACGGTGTAATCTGCTAAAACCAGTTTCTCATTGCTGACTCGTAATATCTTCTGTTTATTTCACATGACTAGAAGGTTGATTGCATGTTGCTCTCTGTCTTTATTTCTGTACTAATGAAAGTTATTTCCCATGCATCAGTCCTACGTCTCTCACAAAGAAGGTTCTTGTATGTTTTGTTTATTCTTTATGGATATGGTGTACACAGCTGGAGTTGAGACATCTGGATGTTTAAAATATGAGGTCAATAAAAGGTGCAAGTTAAAAAAATAAAAGTAAATAAAGTAATAATTAAATAATAAAATAAAATATTTGAAAAACATGTTTTTAGTGTAGTGCTTAGCACTGTGACTGTCATGGCTGTGTTTTTCCTTCTTGATTTCCTCCTTTAATCTGGATCACCTCCTTTGTCTAAACAAACAAACAAACCACTGGGCATAATGTTTGGTTTGGAGCAGACACACTCCCGCTTTAAATCCCGAGCCCCTTTCATCTCACGCCCTCAATTTACGAGCAATCTTGTTCCGAGCCAAAGCACGCAAACAGGATAAACTTCATGAAGCACTTCTGAGAGTCCCAAGACGTTTTTTTTTTAATGTATTTACTTGGCATGCAAGTCAAAGAAAGGTGTTATAATGACCAGCGCTATAAAACTCTTCAAAAGGCTGGTTTTTAATTGATATTTTCACGATGGCCAAAACGGAATCATGCTTTAAAAGAAGGAGTGTAGAGAAACATAACGGCTTGAATTGTGTCTCAGTACTTTATATATTCCTATCCAAAAATATGAGATGGGAGTTTTGAAACATCTGAAATGTCAGGGACGAAACACAGACTTTTGAATGCGTGCCAAATACTTTATCTGCTTTTTCTTTGATGTTGATATACAGAAAAAAAAAAATGTCTCAAACAAAGCAGTGCCAAAGACTACAAGTAACAGAATTTCCTTCTCTATCAAGGATGTTATTGCATTCTATCCAGCAGTGCCTGTGTTTAACACACGTCTCTTCTCTCTTCTGCAGAAACCGCTCTACAGCTGTATCACCAAAAATGAAAGTAAGCGCTCATCACTTACATTTCTTTACAAATGTACTGAGCAATATATTAAAGATGGTACAAACCCAAATATCACATATATCACTTGTCTAATTTGTATTTAATTTAAGAAATGTTGTTTAATATCTATGCCGCTGTGTGATTTCGATGCATCTTAAATTGCGTGAAAAGGAAACAAGACACCATTCTATTTGGCAAATCACGTCTCTGTGCCTGCAAGGCAGGGTCATGACCCCCCCATCCCACTGAAATTTACCCTGCTATTGAGCTCACCAGTAAATGAAATGCTCATTTGTGATCATATGTGTGAGCAATGCCCTGCAGTCACCGTCAGTCACAGATGTTATGAGTTTCCTGTCCAGACTTCGGACCTCCTGAAATGTAGCCTGTTGCACTGTGGGGCATAACCTTTGGTTCCAGTGACCCGATGGGTCCAGGCCATGTCCTTAGGGCAAGCCACACACAAAAGGCGTTCAAGCGGGTCCCGTTCAAACCAGGATGAAATTATCTGAGAATAAAAGTAAAACCGATTGACATTTACAGAATTTTAAGCACAGTACAGTAATTAGACTCAGTCCTGACCTCGCCCCAGACATTTCCACATGATTAGGCCATTAAAGGAGTTCCTGGGAGGCCAGTATTTTAGACGCGAAGCATGCATTCTGTTCATGGCTCCGGCGTACTGAGAAACCTTTCTACCTTCAGGCATTAGTGTAGCATAGGATTATATAGAGAAATTAAGGTAGTTTATTTTTAACCCATATTTAATACCATGTGTTCTGTTATTCTGCACAATCAAAAGTCTCGGATTGATTTGAAAACCTCTTGCATTTCTATGTGGGTGTGTTTGTCTCTCTCTCTCTAAGAATATATACATAATTAGCCGACACATCTCAATATCAACTGTTTAAAGAAGATTAGTGCATATTTTGGATGCCTACAGCATTAGAAAGGAAAAAAAATCAGGAAAGACCATGGAATTAGAAGGTGGGACCAAACTTTTGACTGGTATATATGATGTTTTTACTGATGTGTCCTTCTCACGTGTTCTTGCAGTGGGCTCAGTGTGCTGCAACTATGCAGGAAGACACACTCACTGCCGGGAATACTGCCAGGCCATCTTCCGCACAGACTCCTCACCCACTGTGTCTCAGATCAATACGGTCAAGGAGTACTGCCAGAGCATCAGCCCTCAACTCATCAGCTGCGTGGCCAACTACACCAAATCATATCCGACCAGGAGTCCCATCGATAGTGAGCAGAAATCACAGTGCCTTTACTAACCACATGTTACAATGACATTTGGGAGTAACCATTTTTAAATGCTATAAAATTCCTGAATTAGGTACATTATATGGCCATATGTTTGTGGACACCTGATCATCACACCCATATGTGGTTCTTCTCCAAAAAGTAACCACAAAGTTGTAAGCATGACATTGTCCGAATGCATAAAGTAAAGTTTATTAGGAAATGGTTCGCCAGGGTGGGTGTGTGGAAGAACCCGAGTATCCTGCCTCAACCCAGACCGCACCCCAGACCGCACCCCAGACCTCATTCCCCAAAAATCAGTGCCTGATCTGACTAATGCTATAGGGCTGAATGATCAAGGATCCCATTAGCCATGCCATAAAATCTAGTGAAATATCTTCCTAGAAGAATGGAGGTCATAACAGCAAAATGGGACTGAATCTGCATTTTAATAGGCACATTTAGGTGGGATGGTCAGATACTCACACTTTTGCCACTTTTGAAAATGTCAGAAATTGTTTTCCCTAGGCTACCACAAATATAAACTTGAATAGTATTTTTTCCTATCTAAATCGCCAGACTGAAACGAACTCTAATCATATGATCGTACTTTATGCAAAAGAAAGGCATATGAACTCCGGCGATCTAATTTACCAGCCATATAATTCATTTTTCTCCTCATTATGTTACTTTCTGATATTCATTTACTTGTTATGGCTTCATGCTTTATATTTTATTGCAAAGATTTGGTTGGTGTTCATGTTACACTTGTCTGATGAGCAAAGTTAAACCATGTCATTTTCAAAGGCGCAACAGATCAAATGTTTGTTACCTAATCAGGACATTTACCTTTTCCACCATGCCAGTAAATCTCTATGCATTCTGCTTGTCAAACTTTCTAACCGTGAGCATATGTGCTGCTCCAGGCCTGTACTGTTGTGACCGGGCGGAGGAGGCACACTGCCAGACGGCGTGTAAACGGATCTTGCGGACCATGAACACCGAGCATGAGATCATGGAAGGCCTGATTGAAGAGTGCGGAAGCCAACCCCTCCCCCAGGACCCACTGTGGCAGTGCTTTCTGGGTAGCGCTCACCCTCCTACCAAAACTGACCCAGAGACATCCCCAACAGCCAAGATGGACTGCGCCAAGCTCCACTGCTGCTCCAAAGCGAATACCTCACAGTGCAGGTCAGCTCACAGTCACATTTTTTTTTTAACTAGGTTTTGACTAGGCATAACCCAAAGCAGGGGTGACCTAAAGGATACCCACATGTGTGTTTTACGACTCTGAGTGCAGTTATGTAACTTATTTTTTAATAGACTTATGTGCCAGGAGATCAGCACCAACTGGGGAACTCAGACGTGGCAGGAGTTTGACCAGGTCTGCGAGTACAGCCCTGTGGAGACAGATCTTATCACCTGCCTGGCAGATGTGAGGGAACCATGCCAACTTGGCTGCAAAGATCTCACCTACTGCACCAACTTTAACAACAGGTAACAGTTTACAAAACTTCACCAAAGCCTAGAGTTGTGGTTTGTCCAACTGGAGTTGTTTTTAGACTATATCACAAAGAACTGGAATGTTGTTTGCGGGGGTGGAACAAAGTCTATGACAATCTCACTGTTGAAGAAAATGTCATCGACAATCAGGTCACTAAGTGACTTGGATCAAGTTTCTCTGAGCTGCCTCGAGGTTGTGAACAAGTGTGTGAAGGTGTGCACATGATGCCTTGTGATGGACTGGTGTCCCTGCCTCATGTTGTCTCGTCCAGGGAGGAGTGTCCCTCCACCATTTCAGTTCTGCTGCTGCCCAGACATGTGGTGACTGTAAATGAATTATAACCTTTGTTGTCAGTAGTGTAGTGGCCAGTCTGTTGTCATCTCACTCATACTCAGATGTAGGTCTACATGGTCTGTGTTATTATGTTAGGAGTGGTTGTTGCCCTTGCTAAATGGTATGTGGGTTCACATGCCCTCCACATCACCCAGCACAACTATTCTGTTTGGCCCTCCCAACGGTTTTAGGGCCGGAGTCTCAACTGTGCATTACAGAGTCTTGTGGTTGGTTGATTTAGTGAGTTTGCAACATCATCTTTATGTTCCTGGTTTGATGATGAACTGTTGTCAGATGGTATGACCCTGTGGCGTTTTCCTTCAGATGTGGCTTGGTGAATTGGAGCACTCATGGGTTCTTTGCGAGGACAGTTTCTTTTATGACCTTCAGTGGCTGTTGGTGATGAATACTGACAGACAAGGATGTAAAAAATAATAGCACCAGAGAAACCATTGTCTAGAACAAATCTCAGTCCCTGTAAAATCCTTACAATGTCAAAATACATACAAGACATTACCATAATAGAGAGTAGAAACCAATTGTCTACTAAAGCAGTAGATTCTACAGCAGAGGTAGAAGGTAGATTGGGTGTGTAGGTGTGTGCTTGTGCCCTGCACCCTATCTGGGGTGTGCCTCAAGTTCCTCTACACAGGGTTAGAGATATAGATAATAAAGGAATGAATAATCTGTTCTTATTGAAATCGTCTATATACTCACTCTCACTCATCTTCTATACCGCTTTACCCTGTATTCAGGGTCGTGGGGACCTGGAGCCCATCATAGGAGGCCTAGGTCACGAGGCAGGATACTGTACACCCTGGACAGGGTGCCAATTCATCACAGGGCACACACACACTACAGGCAATTTTGGGAACGCCAATTAGCCTAACATGCATATCTTTGGACTGTGGGAGGAAACCGGAGTACCCGGAGGAAACTCACCAAGCACGGGGGAACATGCAAACTCCATGCACACAGAGAAGGGAATCGAGCCTGGCCGGGAATCGAACCCGGGCCCCGGAGGTGCAAGGCGACAGTGCTAACCACTACACCACTTGCCGCCTTGTCTATATACATAATAAATAAATATGATTTAATATATATTGTTCTTATGTTCTTGCTCATAGTCTTTATTTTACTACATGTACGATCATTATTACTTTTTTGTTCTGAACAACATTTTTTCATCTATTCCTAGAAGTCAGCTAGGAGGATTCATTACACAAAGAAAGCTGTTAAGATTTATTCCCTCTGCTTTAGATGTTTTACCTTGTCAAAGATATCATTATTTGTAGGATCTTTGCCCACATCCCCCAGAACGCCAGGCATTCAAAGTTATCCAAACTATTCTGTGTATTGTTTAGACTGGACAGGGTTGATGAATCTTTCTTTAAGATGACGGCACCCTTGCCTCTACGGCGGGATGCAAAGGTCATGCAAACAAACCCTGGCTTTGATTTCTTTTGAAGGTTTCCTATAGAGATTTGCACTAGTGGGCACCCCTGCAGATTTCAAAAGCTGTTGCTTTGGGGACTTGGCAGTGGCACAGAGCACAAACTGAGCACAAAATCCGTTGGGGACAAATATGGTTGTGGAGTGTTTTGCTTATCTGCAGTGCAGAGCAGTGTAAGTAAACCCAGTGCACACCCTGTCACGAAGGATGCTGAGAGAAAGGGTCGATTTCGTCTTTGAGGATGGTGGTTGAGTGAGTCAGGGGGTATAGCAACAGGAAGTGCAACAGGGAACATGGAAAGCTAGTATCAGCAAAAAACTCTTCAGATGGTGTGTATTTGGGGCTGCTTTGTGGCTTCACAGGTCATTTTACAAGCTCTAAAACAGTTCCGCATGTAACCCAAAATACACTACATCGACCCTCACTTGGAACTGGACAAGTGAGTAGACAATTCAAAAATGCAAAATGATAACACAATCAGCCATTAAACCCCAGAATTAGGCAATATACCATTTTATCCTGTATACAGGGTCGCAGGGGGCTTGAAGCCTATCCCAGGAAACTTAAGGCACGAGGCAGGGTACACCCTGGTTGGAGTGCCAATCCAGCACTGGACACACATACACACATACATACTCTCATTCACACACTACGGGCAATTTGGGAACACTGATTAGCCTAATCTGCATGTTGTTGGACTGTGGGAGGAAACCGGAGTACCCGGAGAAAACCCACCAAGCACAGGGAGAACATGCAAACTCCACACACACATCGAACCCTCTAACCCTGGAAGTGCCAGGCCACAGTGCTAACCACTAGGCCACCGTGCCGCCCACTTTTTTTGATTAATTGCCCAGTCCTAGTTAGATATTAGGTTAGTACGTCCTCAGATAAGCACCACCCCTATTGGCAGTTAGGTGTAACTAAGAGCTAGTATTACAAATAAAATGTTGGTCTGCTTTAAGAAAACAAAACAAAACAAAAAAAAACACGTACAGGCAGTTGCACCAGTTGTTTTTGGAATGAAGGAATTATAGCGGTTCTCTAGAGAATTCTAAGCTACAGTGTTGAAGTCTGAGGTTAGAACGAGTTCCTCCCCTTTAGTGGTAAGGGCTCACACTCACGCATACTCTTGCACCCAAATAAAACATTAAAAGATTGTTGTAAACAAACCCTTCTCTGACCAACAAGAGGCTTGTTGTTGGTCAAACACTCATTCTGTTGTGAAAGGCAGTAGAGTGTTCTGCCAGAGCATACAAAAATATCCTCTCCAAACCTGTGCTAGGTTTACATGCGAGAGGTTTCTTCTTGTGGGTTAGTAAAGAAGTCACAGCTCGCTCTGAAAGCTCCTTGTGCCAGTGGTGAATGATGTTTGCTTTGGGAGGAATGTTTTAGTCCTGACAAGTGGCACCAAGTGAGCATCAGCTAATCAGTTACAGTACATCCATGAAGAGCCGTTTCTGAGCCAGTTTGGTCTGATTTTAAAAAATGGTCATGGTCTGGTTTTTGTCTGTTTTGATTTGATTTCCAAATATGACTTTTTTTTGGCCTGCATTCAGTTTAATAGCTTTTCTTAGATAAAGTGCTTCCACTCTGGCCTTGGTCTAGATATCCTATTAGCATTGACATTGATAGAGATGTCCTTTTTTAAAATCCAGATAGTGAAAAGTCATGGTCAGGTGTAGGATACTTGCAGGGAACGTATGTTGAAGAGTTAGACATGAAATGAGAAGTCTGACGTTAATGTGTTATTTTATTTCAGGCCAACTGAGCTGTTCCGGAGTTGCAACATCCAGTCTGACCAAGGCGCCATGAATGACATCAAACTTTGGTCCAATGGAACCATTAAGATGCCTTTCATGAACATTCCAGTTTTGGACATAAGAAAATGCCGTCCCGAGATGTGGAAGGCTGTTGCCTGCGCACTGCAAATCAAACCCTGCTACAGCAAATCCAGAGGCAGCGTCATCTGCAAGTGTGTATTCCGTTTCCAGTCTCTACATAATATTCTTATGTTGTTTTCCATGTTTTATGGTACCAATCAAAAGATTGGACACATCTACTCATTCAAGTGTTCAACACTGAAAAAAGTAAAGATGAGATGATGTCTTTACTTAAAAAAGGGCTGTGGTTGCATAGTGATTACAAAACTAATGGCATGTTTTGAAAGACAATTATACAGCAGTTAGTTCTGACCAAGCAATTTGATCAGATAGAAGGTGTTCCATGAGTGCTGATATAGAGTATAACAGCACTAGGACATTTAACTATATGTCCCACTCCTCCTCATAGGCATTCTAATCAGAGATGTCATGCCTGTTCAAGTCAAGTAAAGGCGGCACAGTGGCTTAGTGGTTAGCACTGATGCCTTTCACCTCAAGGGTCCAGGTTCAATTCATAGCTCAGGTCTGTGTGCAGGGAGTTTGCCTTTTCTCCCTGTGCAGCTTCCTGCTGCTACCTGCTATCTTACATTTTTATATACTTTACATATTTTTACTTTCTACTTTCTTTTATTCTATTTTATTTTATTATGACAAAATTTGAATTTGAATTGGCATTTCCAAATTGGTCATTGTGTGTGAATGTTGACCACAGGTTCCACCACGATCATAAAATAGGATTAAATACAATGGTAATTACCATTGGCCTCCCCGGTTCGTAGCTGGAATACAGAGGTAGATGGATGGATGGATGGTATAAATTTTAAGTCTGAATGGTGCACCCAGACAACCCATTATTTTTTGGGGTATTTAGTTCGTTCTAACTGGAAAGCGCTGTCTAGTATCCCATTCTAGGTCCTATAGTTTTTAAATATTATAAATAGCAGCTTGGGATCTGGGTGGAACCCAGAAATTTTAAACATGCAGCTGTGCAGCCTTTGTTAAAAAAAAACTAATCTTCATCCGTCTGTGTTTTCTAATTACAGACCAATCTCCAAGCTATGATTTCTGTCTAAGATTTTGGAGAAAGTAGTATATACACAACTAATAAGTTATCTTAGTGAGCATGGAATTCTTGAGGTCTTTCAGTCTGGTTTATGGCTCTTTACAGTACTGAAACAGCTCTGTTATTGGTCTTAAATGACATTTATCTTATTACCAATTCTGTGATTCTTCTGCTGCTTGATTTAACAGCTGCCTTTGATACAGTAGACCATGACATCTTTCTGTC
>JAQMYG010000033.1:27202086-27220674 GCA_030014215.1 Clariallabes teugelsi
AAGAATTGAAAAAAGGCATAAAGGAAATAGTAATACGTAAAATGAAGTGTATTTGTGGCAACAGTAAAAAAAAAAAACATAGTAATTGTGCAGAGAAGCTCCGTGAAACTTTCCCCACCGAGCCGACACAGCTAACTCAGCGGACTTAATTCGGTGGTAGAAGCAGATAAATCAATGCAAGATAGTTGCGGCGTCGATGCGACATAGTCGTGGTGGCTCAGTGGGTAAGGCCTGGAGTTGAACAAACATATCAATCACGGAACAGCGTTATCTGCTGTGCAGCTCTTCTTTCGGAAGCATAATCGACAAATCATGACAGATCTGTAACAAAAAAAAAAGACAAAGTGTAAGTTGTATTAGAAATAGAAAAGAACAAAAGCAAATGCTGGTGCAAGTGGGATTGCAAATAATAGCATTGTGCAGTTTTCATTAGGATTATCATTCACAAAGTTATGGGTTATCGGTAACGTTAAAGCTCATATCCTTTGTTTTTAAACAGCGGATTATTTTTGTAACGCTCTTAAAATCGGATTAAACCTCAAACAATGCTGGTGTTGCCCTCGCAGTTGTAGCTGCATTCAGAGCTGAAAAGGTAATCATGTTGATAGTTAAACCAGAACTATCTGTCTTGGAATTAGATGCGTGTGTGTGTGTGTGATTCAGACTTTCTGTCCTTGACTTTCCGCTGCAGATGTGTTGTTTATTAACAGACTGCAAATGAAATTCACATGCACGAGTCAAAGTTTGAAGCTAGTTTTAAGCTCCTATTTTTTTTCACCGATCTCCCAAGTACCCTAAATAAATACAGCACTCGCACAGAAGAGTGTGTGAGTGTGTGTTAATGCTTTAACAGCTGAACACATTAGCTCAAGGCATACAGCTTTGTATCTCGCTGGGGATGTATGCCGCACTGATATCCACACGCACCGGGGAGCACGATGTGAGCCAGCATTCACAGTGAGGCCCTAAGAAAGGGTTTCCAGAGCGAACAGCAAATACAGTTATTTTGTCGTTTTTTTTCCAGACAGCGGAATCCAAAGCATTTTTATGACCTCAGTCTGCCCGTTGTCGCAGATTAAGGGAGCGCACTTACTCCAGGAATATGTTCTCCCCGTGATTGGTGGGTTACCTCCGGTTTTCATCCCACAGTCCAAAGACATGCAGATGAAGTTAATTTCCTTTCCCAAAATTGCCCGTAGTGTGTGTGCCCTGCAATGGGTTGGCAGTCTGTCCAGGGTGTACCCTACCACGTGTCGTAAGTTTCCTGGCATAGCCTCCAAGCCCCCGTGACCCTGCACAGGGGTAAGCGATACAGAAGATGAATGAATGTTCCATTTTTAATGTGGCAGCGATGTGTATAATGTCTGCTATAGTGGTGTTGAGCAAATAGATTGTAGTACAAATAAGTACACCTTTAAAACCCAAACGGAACAGATAGATGCCGGCAACCCATCACGGGACTTTAAACTGTGTATTTGGGTTTTTGGATATGCCGGGTAGAAGAAAAAGTTATCATTACTTGAGATGAGATTGCAAAAATGTAGAACTCTTAAAATAAGCGTATTATTATTACTTTTCAGTCATAGAAACAACCAAAAACAACCATGAAAACATGTGATCATGTGTATCTGTGCTATTTCTTTGCCTATGTGACCCAGTTTCTAATTTTCTTTGCTCAGTCAAGTTTGGATAGTTGGTTAAAATAAATAAAAATTCAGTTCATCATATTACATACGGTATTTTGTGCTGAGCAAAAAGGATGTCAGTCTATACTGCACAATCCCGAGCCCTATATATGTTTATTAAAAAAAACTGCAAAAACAAATAAGCTATAATATATATTTTTTTCTGCTTAACTCTCCAGGCTGGTAGGTGGCAGTAATGCACCAAGCACCAAATAAATTCTAAAGAAAAAGACACAAAAACATTTGCAAAACGAGAGCACTTTGCAGAACAGGCTTGTTGTATTTTGTGCAATAGCTGTGGCACGTTTTTCAATTGATTTGTCAAATTTTTGAGCAATTCAAATATTTACCTAAATAAAACAAACAAACAAATTATGAATTGATTGAATATGATGCGATGGTTTGAAAAACATACAATCAGTTTAATCGCATGGTGAAATCCAGTGCTTGGAATGTCTGTGATTTATTAATTAATTTTTTTATCTAAGTGTGTGTACACTTTTATTCTCAAAGGCTTATTTTGCATTGCCCTGCTAAGAAACGCGTTAAAATCTTGCCTCTGAGGATGAAGAGGGTAATGGCAGCTGTCATGCTGAGCGTATTTTTTATGATGTCTGGCCTTTTCTTTGCGTAGGTGATGGGATGGGAGTTGAGGGATTTACAACAGCTCGACATGTGCACATCTGTGTTAAAACCTGTCCGTGTCTTGGATGTTTCGGATTAGATCGGGGTGTACCTGTGTATTCTGGCACATGTACATCCCGCTTGTTCCAGGCAGTGTTTCATTTTCGCTGTAGAAACGCCCTGAACAAAAGCGTTATCGATTCCCGGTGTTGAATAAATGATTTATTCTTGCGAGGGATTACATAGATGACGGATTCAGGATTGTGGTGTTGTTGTGAGTACCACTGTCATTTTCTACCCTGCAGTTAGATACGCTCTATTGTGCTTTAAACACCCTTCTAGTCAGCATTGCCCAAGAATCACTCTCTCTTTTTTTTTTTTTTTTTTTTAATAATCAAAACCTAATTTGCATCACATTATAGCATTATCACACACACACACTAATTAAAGCATGGATGGCTTTCTTAAAACATTTCCATCTTGCTGGTTAATATTCCTTCACTGTATGCTAAACCGAATCAGGTTAACTTCCTATTTTTATATCCTCCATCACATCTGGACCCGTTCGCCAGGGGTTACACGAAAAAGATGCGTCCCCCCCCCCCCCCCATACGCCAGGATGACACAGAAGCCCCCAGACGAGGACGTCTCAGAGCCTCCACCCTGATATCAGATTTCGGTACACAGACGAGTCGTACCTGTTTGAGGATCGTCAGTCACAGCTCATAATACACAGACTACGCCCAGACTGTGGTGTCTGCGGTTTCGGAGACAAGAGACAGCTCTGTGATTAATGGCCTGTGCGTTTGGATCGGCGCCAAGCCCATATTGCAGTTTACACAGTGGCATGAAAAATACACACAAGCGCCGCGCTTGCATTTTGAAAGAGAGATGATGACGAAGACGTTATGTGGTGTTGTTGGGTTTTTTTCCCCTCAACGTTTAGCAGATCTGCTTTCTGTCTAAGGTGCATTGTTTTGTTTGGCAGCTTTAAAAGGAAATGCTTTAGGTATTACAACCTTTTCCTTTTCTGCTCCTTTTAGAACCGGCTGCCTTAAAGAAACCGCTGCGCTCCATTCAGGAAACACAAACAGAAGGTTTTTACGATTCTCCGGAAGTTTAAATATAATCGCTTTGGCTTTGTAGCGTTTAGCAGCATTTGAGCATTTAGTTAGAAGGTGCTGCGTTACTCTTATTGCTCCTTTCCTCTCCGAGGGCTCATTAGCCTGTCAGGTTGTTGCACACGGCGCTCTGCATCTGACGATCGTGTGTTAAAATGTCCTGGACACTATACTTAAACTGAATTAATGCTGTTGTTTTTTTTTTTACCCTTTTTATTAAACGTGGTGCATGGAGACATTGGTGTACAGATCCAAGAGCAAAATACTGACCTTGGTATCATGGATGGCAAGAAAAAAATTTTTAAATCACAGTGTCATTCTTCTTGGCACGATTTCACCTGCTTTACATATGACAGGACCGATGTCCTGGGGAAACGTGTCCTGGTTTGACTCAGTCGTAGCTACACATACCTGTCGCACAGACTTTATTATTATTCATAGCTCATTATTGTTAATAGTGTAAAAAAAAAAAAAAAGTGTGGCACGATAATCACGGCCCGCTCCGTATCTACATGGAGGTTCACATTTTCAAAGTGGATACTGTTTAATACATAAGATAAATAATAAATAATATAGAACATCTGATTTCTTAATATCTAGGCCCTTACATATGACAAATTCATCACCGTCATACAAAGCATATTGAAATTCAACAGATTATCAGTTTTTCGTTCTTTTTTCCATTCTCAAGGTCGTCACGTTGGATTATTCCATCCGCATGTTATTGCCACGGGTTTTACACCAGGCGCCCTTCCTGCCACAATTTCCTTCCCACCCATTTCTCCAGGGCTGGATCTGCACTGAGGTCGTCCTGCATCTTAGTGGCTGGGTATTATATATGGCCATAGGGTTATGGGCTAGTGGTGACATGGCTCGAACCCCCAACCCTGAGAACTGCAATCTAGAGCCTCCTCTTTGTTATCCAGCCACCCCTTCCCCTATACCACAGTATCAGCAGTGAAACAAAACAAATTACAGCATTGTGATAAAACTAATGTAATTATGAAATATAAAACAGATAATCAAGTTATTGTCCTGCATCAAGCAAAGAAAACAACTAAGGAGATTCGAAGTGAATGGAATTTGGTTGTAAACTGTCCAGGGCATTATTAAAAGCTGGAATATAATGCTGAAAGAAATGTGGTTGGAAAATAATCTGGAATAGAGATCACTTTAAGCGCTGGGCGAATTTGCATCACAGTTATGTTTAATAGTGAAAGTAAACGCAAATCCACACACGAGAAGTCACAGGATTGCGATTAAACAGCTGTGTGGTCATAAGTACACCACTTGTTAGTCAGAATAATAATATTCAGGTCAGGACTAACTATTTAGGGTCCGGGGTAGATCAGTGGTTAACGTGTTGGACTGCTGATCAGAAGGTCCCAGTTTCAAATTCTACCATTACCAAGTGGCCACTGTTGGGCCCTTGAGAAAGGCCCTTAACCCTCAAGGGCTTAGATGTACAGTGAGAGAAAAATGAAAGTCGCTCTGGATAAGGGCGTCTGCCAAACGCACTAAATGTAAATGACTAGGCTCGGTGACGCCTTGTCAGCCGAGTGACTTCACTAAGATATGAGTTTTATTGTCTTGTGCTTTAATCCTTAGCCAGTGACAGGATGTATTAGGATCAGGATCTATAGGAATTATTATTGTATGTAATAAATTATGTATAATCCAGGATAATATCCATCATCTGACATTTCTAGCGCCTTTTGTTGCATCGGCACATCTCCATCATCGTGCATTTAGGGCTGTAATTGGGAATTCAGTAATTGATGGGAAAAAACCATTGGCGGCCTCGAGCCATCTAGAAAGAGTGAAGAAGATGTCTTTGTTACATATGCCTTAATACTAATGCAAAGTGATTATTTTATACATTTTTTTTACTCCACCAATACTTTTGAGAGACAAAAGAAAACGTCAAATAATTAATAAATAAAGGATTTCGACCGATCTGAACGGTATATAGGATGTATTACTGTGGATTATTTCCACTGGAAGATAAATCTTGATACTGTGAATCTTCAAATGCGTACAGATGCAAATACTGTAAATACTGACATGCCAGATTCAGTTGGAGCTAAAAACCTCCGAGATACCCCAGTAATAAATACGCCACCTCCCCCTATCAGGATAATCCACGCTGAACGTCAGCTGAAAGCGAAAGCGGCTACGAGGAAAGACGTCAAAGAAAGCAGCGAAACGTCGAAACGTCTCGGCAGCTCTTGGCGCTGCTTAGTCAAAAATAGATCGCTGTTTCATTCCAGGCAACAGCGACATGATCTTTTGTGTGCTTAATAGCCATCGTGTATGATATCGTTCCGAATGGAACAAGCAGAGGTAGCAGTGGAACACTTTACCAACACCAGAAGCATTTTTCATTGCCGCCGTGTCTGAGTAACAAGAGGTTGCTGTCGTGTGATTTAGGTTGAGTCCAGAGAGATGGCGAGAGGTGCAAACTACTCCGATGAGTAAGAAATGAATCAGTTGAGGGTGGTAGAAGGAAATGCATTTTAATTTCTGTTTTGGAAATGTAAATTATAAGGCGGCCGATCTGTTAATTCTCTGTAACTACCCGAAATACTTAAGCTAAGAAAGCTGCCAACAAACAGATCTTGTTTCCTTATGAATTTTGCCCAAAGAAGAAGATTAATACGCAAACGGACGTTTCTTTCTTGCGCTTTCGATTACTGCCAGCGTTGCGTCACACCAAATCTTTCATCAGATAACAAAGCTACTGTCTGATCCACTGACTCAGAACAAAAATGCTTCTTTCTTTAGAGTTTTTTTTTTTAACTCGCACCTCACGTTTTACTCCCCAAGGCGTGTGATACCGCCACAAAAAGAGTCAATTTAACAACGCATCGTTTTTGCTCTATTACTGACTTTCTTTTGTTTGTCAGTTCATTTTGAAGTGACTAGAACTGGGGGAACTTTTATGTCGCAGTGCATATATCACCACTGTTTTCTTTATTTTTTTTTAATTACATTGCAATTATTTTGACACATATTGCGAGTGTGATTTAAACTGCAGTACATAACGATTAAATGTAGCATTTTGTATTTAAACGTATTTATCCAGGCTAATGATCTCATTACGAGCATGTTTGCCAATGTTTATTTATTACCTCAAAAACAAACAGATATTTTAATTATTGACATATTCTACATAAATTCCAGGCAATGCATAAAATTACATTAAAATACATTATTTTTTTTTCAAAATCTTTAACATTTTTTTTTAGTTCACTATTTTAAAATAGCAATTATGACGGTATACACACCAGACATACAGCTAAACCTTCTGCTAGCAGCCAAGAATGAACGCTGGACATGAGATTCCTAGCAGTTTGTATAAAGCAAAGCATTCATGAGTATAAAGATTTAGAGGATGTTTGTTTACATTTCGAGTTTTTGGGATATTTATAAAATCATCATATTTAACGAATCGCAATACAAACTGGATCAGCACCTGGGTATCGCTATAATAATGTACAGTATCAGGTGTTCCCTGGTGATTCCCATCATTAGCAGCAATAGTTTTACTGTTTGTTAATTTTACTGAGGTTTAGTCCTGGATAAATATGTTTTCCTTAATGGAGGTTATTTATTGTTATTATTATTATGTTTAGCATTTAATAATATTATAAGATTAATGAATGCAGTAGATTGCTTTATAGTGTAGGAAAGGTCAGAGCGAGCGCAATGTGTTCAGGGACAGAAAGCGCAGAGGCAGGAAGTAGTTGTTGTTTATGTAATTATTGCATTTTCTGTACAAAAATCGCCCTTTGCAATGTGCTGCATTTTTTAGTCATATTAAAGCTTTTTAATAAGGAGCAGAACTTTACTAAGTATGTGTATAAGCCGAAATCTTTCCTCTGTCAGTCCCAGAACAGGTATACACAAACACGTTAGAGGATTTCTCAGTAAAATCAACGAAGCAGAGTCGTCAGGAAGTCCACCTTAAACGCCTTAAAACATTCCCTGCTTTTTGTTCTTTTTCCAGTCTTTTTTTTAAAGTGGCAAGCAAATGAGATTTTCCCCTATTGTGAGCTCATATAAGAAAAGCCCCTCCCCCGCCCGCTCGTTTCTCAGCTCTGCTCTTCTCTGGAGGGGCGGGACTCGATAAAATATAAACTGAAATGCTGCAGAGAGTTTAAGCTATAAAATCTGTATCATCGGAGGTGTCCGTCAGCCCGGGTATTAACGTAAACATTTCAGGTGAGCTCTGAGACCTGTGAAAATATGCGACCTTTAAAGCAAAATTTGTTCGAGACTGGTATGTTTTTAATAGTGAAAATAGGACAAAAAGTCTCTTAAATATTTGAGTTTAGTAGAAGGTTGATTATTGGATCATTGATTTATCCTTTGGAGGTCAGTTCAAGTAGTGTGTGGGATTGGCATCTTCATTTTTAAGATCTCCTAATTTCATTCTAACATGGTTAAAAGTCAAAGTTGTTGCCTTTCATAGTATTTCGCGTCCTTGGGTGACAGTAGTGTTTGTACCTACGCACTGAAGGTATTTATCTAGATGACTGTGCAAGTAAATTATATGGTAAGGGCTAGCTTGCTTGTTCTATTCAGTAAGATAAGGAAGAGCACTTTGTTCTTGCATGGCTGAGATTTTTGCGTACAAAGGGGAGTGACTCAGGTCTCACACTCTTGACAATTGCATGCCATTGATTTTGGTTGGGCAAAACTAGGATTGCTTTTTTCGTGCCTGTTTTTATTCAGAGCTGTTCAGTAGGAGTTTAAGGTGGAGAAGTTCAGACTGGCCTTTTGGTCGTTTGGAAAAGTCAAACACAAAAGTTTTGGGTTCTCACTAGATATATTTACTCACTCATTATCTATACCACTTTATCCTGGATTGAGGGTCGCGGGGACCTGGAGCCTATCCCGGGAGACTTAGGGCACAAGGCAGGGTACACCCTGGACAAGGTGCCAATTCATTCACACACTATGGGCAATTTGGGAACGCCAGTTAGCCTAATCTGCAGGTCTTTGGACTGTGGGAGGAAACCAGAGAACCCGGAGGAAACCCACCAAGCACAGGGAGAACATGCAAACTCCATGCACACAGAGACGGGAATCGAACCTGGCCGGAAATCGAACCTGGATCCTGGAGGTGCGAGGCGACAGTGCTAACCACTAAAGCCAAAACGTGTTGTTTGCGATTGTGCCAGTAAAAATCTTGATTGATTGGTGACGAAAAATGGTGATGGAAAACAAACCTGTACAATGTGCGAAAAAAAAAATTGGGCAATCAAACTTGTTACAGCTTTTTTGTAGCATACAAACCTGCTACTGACACTGCATGTCTGCGTCACTACCGCTCCTGTTCTTTCACTGTCGTCTAGCTACAGAGCTGCGCGATTTTAATCGATTCTGTATTTTACTCAGTCTTCCACTGGTCGATTTAATTAATTGAATCTTTGAGTTAGTTTTCCATTCAGAATTTACTTACAAAATAAATAAATAAAATTTAGGTTAACTTTCAGAAATTCTGAAAGCACTTTCAGCTTCTGCAAATACTTCTATTGAGTGTGGAGCAGAATTCTGGCAGGAACAAAAAGATCAACAACACAAGTTACACAGCATTACAGTGTTTATTAGAAGCTGTTTATTTGGTTTTTAATGCTTCGAAAGTTGTAAGGAATATAGCTGCTTATCAAAATAAATTTAAGTGCTATTGAATCGGCTTTAAAAAAGAAAATCTCGGTGGCCAAAAATCGAATCGAATCACTACTCTACTTACGATTCACAACTCTATTTAGCAGCATCTAAAAAAAACATGACCAAGGCGTGCTTGTTTCAGTTCCTGCAGTCGGGTCGATTCAGAGTTGGATTGCTTTCTTATTGCATTCGAAACAGCGCTAGAGTTCGATCAGGACCGGAATGAGACCACCTCACTCTGGCAGTCTCTAACAGATTGTTTTCATCAAGCATGATTGCGGCGTTCTTTCTCGTCTGCTTAAAGAGCCGCATCGTCTGGAAAACAAAGCAGGGTCCGATCGGAGCGGACCAAACCCCTGAATTCCTAAACTCATTTCCGAGCTGGTAAATAAAATATTCATATTTTGCCTTGATTGTAAAGAAATCTCGGGGGGGAACGCTAGGCTCCCTGAATGCATCCTCACCGTGTTGGTGATGCTTTAGCAATCCTGACCATTAGAATGGACATGTACAAACTCGGATCAGAAATAAAGAGTCGTGATGTCTCACATCTTCTGAGGATGGCATATGTAGGATCTTACACGAAACCGCAGCACGAGCCGTGAGGGTGTTTACCATCGAGCAAGCACAAAGAGTATTGCAGTGGTCTGTAAAGCCCGTGTGGGGGAGGTATGGATGGTTTCTTCCATCTGATTTCCCACATCCGAACTCACATCTGTCACAGACAAAAAGACGTGCCATAATGGTCGAGATGGGGGGGAAGGGGGCCAGGGCACTGACCTATGGAAATGACTCTCGGCACCCTCGTCTAATAAAATGGGTGTTTTTAAAAAAAATTTTTTTAGGAAGAAATAAGGGGGAAGGGAATGGAGCAAAACCAACGTAACGCCGTCCCTCCATCACGCATTCCATACACAGTATGCTGCGCCATATTATGCTCGTTTCTTGCCTCCCCTGTAAGTGTACATGGTGCACAAGGAGCCAGTCAAGGGAGCTGTGCTTCTGGCTGCCGGGATACGCGGGATACATAATTCAGCTGCACACATATGTACAGCGCAAAGGCTTGTGGGAAGCGGCATTGCACCGACAACGAAGCTACTTGTTATACACCATGGCATCTCCCTTTATATAAACGTCCTGTTCACACAGTGGAGATTTAATGCATTTAATATGATTTTAAAGCGATGTAGGTTAAAAAGGACTCCGTATATTGCGACTTTATATCCTTTAGCAGCAATAAGACCAATGTTCATGGACACACAAAGCCTCTCCCCCTTCTCCTGGATCATTCTAATGTGTGTGTGTGTGTGTGTCCATGTTCACGTCTGTGTGTGCATAAATAAGCGATGAATAGAATGTGCCTGAATAGAAATGAAATCACCTTTTTTCAGTTTGTGTTCATAGACATATTTTTTTCACTCCTTTTAAAAAGACTTTGCGGTTGAAGGACATTAATGTAGTTTTTATTAAAAAAAATATTTTTCATATTGAAGATAAAATGCAGTAGAAGCGAGCTAGTACCTTTTTGTTATATTGGAAATTTTGGCACATTTGAATCCCGATGTGTTACTCAGGCATTATCCAGTAGGTGATGTGCTTGATTTAGGAGGTGCTTTTGATTGCGCAGAATAACAGAACTGAGTTATGACAATAAAAACTCCCTTTATTTCTCGAAATAATCCCCCGCCACATTAATGCACTTCTCATAGAATTACACTAGTGCTTGGATACCATCTTGGTGGAACGTTTTCTCAGTACGCTGTAGCCATGATCTGGCTGCCTGTCTGCTTCAGATCTGAAACACTGGCCTGCCAGGAACTCCTTGAATGGCCCAAACATGCGGAAATGGCTTGGAGCGAGGTCAGGACTGTACAGGGATGTGGTGATATCTCTGAGTCGAGTTACTTTTAATGCGCACGAATGGTTGTGCGTACGGTTCCCCCACAGACAGACGCGTCTCTTCTGCAAGTTGGCGACGAGTTATGCGTCAATTTTCAAGGATCAGGCGTTCCAACTCGCTGAATGTTTGAATGAAAGAAAGCACTTCATCGAGTAAGAATCTGTTTCCCGATTTGATTCAACGGCACTAACGTTTGATTGATTTGTCTCAACCGTCTTTATTTCTCACAGGTTTGGAGAGGCGTGACACACGCGGAGGACAGCGCTAACCCCTCTTCCCGCGTGCGTGTCCTCCGTGTGTGTTACACCACTGATTGGCTGTAGAGCCGTGATTAATGTGGGATCACTAAGTACCTCTCATCCCGCCCCTCTGAGAGAGCTCGGCCAATCAGCTCTCTCCAGACCTCCGGCTGCGAGAGGTTGCAGCATCACCCGGGAATCGAACTCGGATGATAGGGCGAGCACTTTGAAAAATGTGTAAAAAGAAATCTCTGGCTTGAATATGTCATTCCGAAATATTGTTGAACATAATGTTTAACTATTTAAGTAGTTTTATGTGTAAAATAAATGTGTAGTTTTTTTTGAGGGTTTTCCAAAGCGTGAAGAGGTGAGACAGCTTTATATGGATGTGAAATGAAAACTGCTGAAGACTGAAGGCAGTGAAAACTGGAGGTAAAATTCATCTCATTTTCAGTCGTGGTTAATGGTCGAGTTGAAGATGTTCTGCCGTGTGGAAAAGCCCCCAATGATTCAGTTAAAATTCAGTTTTATCTCCGGTTCGGTTTGCAACATGAACCGGAGGAAGGAAAGGTAGAAGGGAGCGTGCACGTCAGTCCGGTGCTTTTAATAATAGAAATGCCGTTACTTTGTCGTGTTGTACAAGCGATATATGAAGTACCATCAGTAGTCCCACGTCCCTGTTAAGCTTAACAGCTGCGTGACTCAATCTGCTCTGAATCAGTTGCACAGCCATATGCTTCTGGCGACGTCTTCTATCAGCCCGCATTAAAAAGGACAGATACATCATGCGCCAAAATATACAGTACTGAAATAAAAAGACGAACAATATTACCTTGTTGTCACCTGAAAGAAGCTAACATACACACTCTTAGCTAGTGTATTAATCACGGTATGCGCAATGTAAGTGTGTGTGCACCGCCTCGCTGTAGACAGTGTTCATATCGTTGACGCGGATCCTCAACACGGATTCCCGGAACAAAGGTTTGCTGCTACAGATTCCTGGAAAAGGAGATGATTTGCTCCCATAACGCAGGTACGGTTTTTGGCGGATCGTCACAGCTGATCACACTCTCCTTTAGACACCAGGTGGTGTAAGATCTGGGGAATGGGATGGGTATGGGAAGGAATTGTTCTGCCAGATTTTTTTAAACTCGGTCCTCATTAACGACCGCTTCCGTTCGATCGGAAATAATATTCAACTATGAATACCTTTCCCTCCGCCGAGAGACCCATTTTCAACAACAAATGAACAGCACAGCTTCCTTTTCACTACGGGGAGTGAGTGTGTCTGGAGCTAAGCCCTGTTGACGTACGCTAGTGCGCGTCCGAGATTCAGCACTGTATATTTTGGCGCATATTGTGTCTCTTGCCGCATAATTAAATCCCCTTTTTTTTTTTTTAATTAATAAATGTCCACTTGTAAGTTTGCAACAATCGTTTAATCTGTTATTGTGGTCTGAAGATGATATTTTTACAGATAATTTTGGCATGTAACTTTTGGTCATAAGAAAATAACATTAAGTTAATTCCAGCAAAGAGTTTTATTGGCGTTAAACCAACTTGAAACTTTTAGTTAAAAGTTGACGTGACATTGACGTTGTCAGGACTTCAAGCATCAGTGGTAAAGATTTACTAAGAATAAAAAATAACTATATTTTCAAGATTCAAGAATTTTATTTGTCACATACCAAACAAGTACAACAGTAGTGAAATGTTGCAACAAACCCCAGAAATAATAAGAGGAAGACTAAAAGAATAAGTATGTACAAAATAAAAATAAGACTATGATATAAATTATATCCAATACAATATAAAAATAAATCATATAGAACAAAATACAGGAAATTTCATACGGAAGTGGAAACGTATTTGAGTTCTGACTTTTTTCTCAGAATTCTGACTGTAAAAAAAATTGCGCAAGTTTTTATTAGTAAAATGGAAAGCTGTGAGATGTAGTCATTTGCCTTATTTTTATTTTACTGACCTGATTTTCTCTCTGGTTGCATTGGTTGTCGTTCGTCGGGCTGTTCAACTGACATATCCCCATTTCAACTGGTGTTATGTATCTAATGTGCATTTTCATGGTGGCTTAGTGGTCATCAGTGTCACCTGACACCTCCAGGGTTTGGACTTTAAATCTCACCTGCTGGAGTTTTCCTGCTCTTCCTGTGCATGGATGGTCCATAGACTGTGTTTCCAAATTGTCTGTAGTGTATTATATAATAAGCGATTATAAATGGTGGATGGAGTTGAAATAATGTAGTACATCTACAAAAAACAACAAAGTAATATTACTAAATGTAAGAAACGTAAAAAAAAAAAAACTTAAAACAAGTCTTTTAGCTTCAGTACATCATTATCATGTTGTAATTATGTACACATTATTATCTAGAGTTGTGACAGACTCTCACAATTGAGCAAGAAGTCAAGCGTGATATTACAGCAAGAGATTGTTAATATAGATTAGAAAACTGCTCTCGTTACAGATAACACCTAAAATGGCTCCAGGTAACTGTTTTAGAAGAACGACGAATAAAAAGACAACTGTTTGGCAAGTTTATGTTTTGTTTGTTTAGTCATTTTGATGCCAGGGTTTTTTTTAGTTTTTTGCTTGATGCACAATGGATATTGTGATATTACTTTTATAAACGCCTAAAACGAGTGACTCACATGGACTGAGTCACAGATTGCATAATGCACACTAGGAGGTAAACTAATAAGTGTAGATTGAGATAAATGAAAACTAATTGTTTCAGTCATCAGAAGCATTTTTTTTTTTTTGCCAAAGCAAAATCCATCCTGAGAGTAAAGGCATTTCATCGAGTAGGAATTTTTCCCCCGATTTCACTTCAAAGTTTATTGTCGGATTTATTTCTTACAGGTTTTAAAGAATAAAAAAAACAAGCAAAATATTTAATCAACATTGAAATGCTGAGGATGTTGTATTGGCAATTTTTCAAATTGTCATGTCCCCCTGCTGATCTTCTGATCTACACTCCAGTCCAGCAGGTGGTGGTATTGCACCAACTGGCCAAAAATTTCAAAAGAAGAAGAGCGACAATTTTCTTTTTTGCAAAAGCAGTGATATTTTAGACTTTTGTGAATATCAGAAACATCTTAAGTTTGTAAGTTTACCTCAGTAATTAAAAAAGTGCAAATTGATTTAAAAATTGAATTCAATTAAAATGACCAAATAACAAAAAAGTGATTGAATTGCTAAAAGGATTAAATCGATTTACACAGTTATAATTACTAACTTAATACAATTCTTGTATTTCTCCTTGGACTGTGAAGATGTTTTATTCATGTTTTAGGCCAAACTACTTACACGTACAAGTACTATGCATTCGTGTATGTTCCAGACCAGCTAACCTTGCTGAGCGGCTAGAACAAGCAAAAAAGCTTACGTTTGGTTTATGATTTGTTACAACATTGTCATTTTTTTTTTCTGTGGATTTTGCTGATTTTCCCCCTATTTTAGTTGTAGACTATTCATCTACAACTTCCAGTCATTATGACACTCCCGCATTAAAACCACCAACCAGGGAGGGCAGAGGCTATGACGTTTTTCCTCTGAGACATGACAACCGTCTCTTTTCGAACTTGTTGCTCGGAGGATAGTGGCCATGATTGGCTAGAGCCGCGATCGATCGATGTGTGCTAACGAGAGAGCTCGGTCAATCAGCTCTCTTGGGTCTCAGCTGCAGAAGTCTACATCATCACCCGGGATTCAAACTTGCAATCTCTGGATGGTAGGGCAAGCTCGATACCGCCTGGAATCAACATTGTGTCATTCATTCTTTCTAATTAATATTAACATTCCTTAATGAATTTGTAAAATAATGACCTTATAAGCATGAAACCAACAAATGCTGTTTATTACAGTGTTAAAATTGAAACTTCTGTTAAACATTGTAAATTAGCAGTGGTTATTTATAAATAAGAAAATAAGAATAGGAGAAGAGACGTAGAAAAATTTGCTGTTTGATTAAGTCTGTTAAAAAAAAGAAAGCCCTCTTTCATGAGTGTATAACAAGAGTGTTTTTAGGTTTGTATCTTATTCAATATCAAAGCAGGATGTATTATTCTGCTTTTTTTGCCAGAATAATTGAAAAGAAAAAACAATAGTGATAGATAGATAAATAGATAGATAGATAGATAGATAGATAGATAACCACCTGGTTAATTCCAACATTTAACACAGTAATGTAACTAATCATAGTGTTATATTCATGTAAACATGGTTCACATTTATTGAGTAAATGTCAGCAAATTGCAGCAGTTATGTAGACGCTAGAGCTCTTGCTGTCTTGTTGTCCTCGCTTGCGTGACCACCGCTTCCCCATGCTTCTGTTTCGGATGCCAGATGATTAGATTAAGTCATTAGACGCCGAAGCTACGGGCTCCAAAAATGTGAAATTAAATTGTCATTGATTCTCAGAATTTGTTTCCCGCTGTGGTGCCGCTTATTACATTAAACATCTCCCGTCCTTTTTATTTGCGTGTCCTTGGGGAAGCCTGTGTGTTCAGTGGATAGTCTATCCTGACAACCTATTGTCCTGTGTATCATGTGGACTTTTTAAGATTATGGACCCTGCGTTTTAGTTAGACGGCTTTCCGCAGTTAATGAAATACTTCAGAAATACCAAGGCAATTTAGCAAAGGTTAGGAAGAGTGTTTTTTTTTTTTTTTTTGAAGCTGTAAAACTAAATAGACTGTAAACAACAACAACAACAACATAAAAAAATAACGTACTTGAAAAAGGAATTTATGAAGGATTTTATGAAGGATTTTATGAAGGACCGTATTATTTTGTTGTTTTTCACAGAATGTGACGGACCTTTTTGACTCTTAAAGAGGATTTTGTAAAAGCTCGTACATCTTGCTAAAGTAGACAAAAAGGACAATCTGGGTTTTTGTTGTTTCGACATCCCTAATACTGAGCATTTTTATCAGTTTTGAGAAAATACCCTTAAAATAAAAATCTCTGAGCTCTTTGTGGTGACATAATTGACTTAATGTGCAAGGGGTGTTCATGTCAAACCGGGACTTTTGATCGTACAGAATAATAGAACACTGTTATGAGAATAAAAGCTACCTTTATTCTTCTATATAATCCCCTGCTACACTAATGCGCTTATCCCAGCATTTAATCAAGGTAGAAAGATTTCTCAGTACACCAGAGCCGTGATCAGACTGTCTACTTCACATCTGAAACACTGGCCTACCAGGAACCCCTTTAATGGCCCAAACACGTGGAAACGGTTTAGGACGAGGCCCGGATGGCTGAAATGGATAAATAGAAAATAAATATGCATTTGCACATTTTTGCTCTTTCCGTCTTCACCCATGATTGTTGTTACGCTAATTGCTTAGTGCCTCTTGGGTTCCAACATGTTATATGTTTAAAAAAAGAACCAGTAGTTAAAAACAAGTGGACGCGTGTTAATGTATCAGAGTGTCCTATTAGCCACATGTTCATGTTCAACAATACCCCATGGCAAGGTCTTTCCTATTAGAGTGCCGTCCATAAATAGCCGTGGATCAGTTATCTGTTCGCAGGGACTCGATCGGCCCTGGAGCTCCGGCGTCTTCACTCCCACTCCGTGTAGAGCTCATGTGTCTGAAGTCTGATGCCTCGAGACTCTGTTCTTTTAATAGTATGCTTTTACAGATGGAGGAGAAAAGAAAGGCGTCGATGGAAAAGCGACAGGGGCATCACAGCATGGATGTGACAGGAGTGTAGTGCTGAACACTTTGAGTCTAGTGTTGGGTTTACGTTTATAAACGCAGCTTTGTCATTTGTCTACACGTAGTATATCGGAAGTAAATCCGAAGTTCCAAAAGTCAATTTTTAAAACGATTTCAGACTGCCATCCCTTTTTAAGGTACATTACCAGTCCAAAGTCTGGACACGCCTTTTTAGAGATTTTAAAACTATAAAAAACTCATGGAATTAGGTAATTAGGCATGAACAACAACACCAACAGTGAGTTGTTGTAAAGGTCAGCTGTTCTGGAACAGTTCTTGCAATAACAGTATTGTCAAGTTTGCAAAACCCATCAAGCACCTTGATGAAACTGGCTCTCATGAAGATCTTCCCAGGAAAGCGAGACCAAAACTGACCTCTGCTGCAGAGGAGAACCAGCCTCAGAAATCACCAATTAACAAACAGCACCTCGGATTAGAGCCGTTATGAAGGCCATGGAACCATGGAGTTCGAGGGTGTGTCCAAACTTTTGCCTGGTACTGGATGTGAAATGGTACTGTTTCATATCCAGTATTCCCAGAATAGGCTCTGGATCCACCACTCTGGAAGTAGTACCCGGAGATGAACCAATAAATATACAATTTCCTAGACTGTCCACAAAGAGGATGTCGCTCCTCAACTGTACACTTCGGTTAAACAGATTCTAAAGCTTCAGCTTTTATAGTAACACCGTCATCTCATTGATCATCGATAACTCCCCACAGTGATAACTGTGCTATTTATCTGCATTGCATTATGGGATTTTGAGTCCAGCCTTTGATGCGTCTGCTTTCCCATGCTGGCTTTCTCATTAAAACGCTATTGACCTTTGCTGGAACATTTTCCCTCCCATTATACTCCATTTATAAGACCTCACTCTACATGGCACTCAGTGTAACTTAAGGTTAGGTTTAAGTTCTCAAAGAAATAATGAGAATCCAGCGTGCTGTTGCTAATTAGAGACAGAATCATTAAGTGTATCTCTCTCTTTCTCTCACTCATGATTTCAGTTAATAAAAAGCTTGTTTAACTTTTTTTTTCTCCCTATACCAGTATTAATGCAGAAAGATCAGTAATGTAAATAAAAACTAACTCCATGGAATAAATGTAGAAAAATTAGTCAGACTGTCCTGAATTTGAGCAAACATTAATTTCTAAAGCATTTATTTGTCTGCATAAAATTAAAGGCAACAAATTATAAGGCCATTAGCATAAGAATGCACGAGGGAGAGTTTTGTTCATTTGTACATGGAAGAATTATGATTATTATTTTGAATTACTGAATTATGACCTTTTAGACCTAGACGACCTCTCCGTCTGTGGAAATACAGTACGCTCATGGTCTCGGCACATAATACAATATAATAATGTAATGTACATCATATATTTTTTCCTTTTTTCCTGAAGTGTGTATACATTTTTTTGGCCGACTATATATACAGTAAGTATAACAAACATTGTGCAGTGTAATATAATGTAGCGTAGATGTATTTAATATACTGTAGACTAACCATAATGTAAACTTTCAGGAAAAAAAAAACATTTTTTTTTATTCAGAAAGGGAAAAAAAGACAAGACTAAGAAAAAATAAGAA
>JAQMYG010000033.1:27220709-27241537 GCA_030014215.1 Clariallabes teugelsi
GGACCGAGGGGGGAAAAAAGATAAATGTGTATCAGCTTTTAATTATTTCTCATGTTTAGCTAACCTTTTCAAAATCGGCACTTTTCTCTATAGTCACTCTTAACATAAGTGTGTGTGTGTGCGCATACGACCGCACTTTGCCAGTATATTGGTATTCACACCTGCTATAACTAGGCTTAGTGCTGATTTACATGCGCTTCATTCAGCAGGCCACATACACACACACTCACACGCACTCGCACTCGCACGCAAATGTCGTGGCTTTGTTTTCCCTTCGGTACTTTAGAACACCCGAGGCATGTCACTCTGCCACAAAAAAAAAAAAAAAAAAATCAAAGAAACTAATTGCCGTCAGACATGATTAGTGCTAAGCAGAAACCCAGAGACTGTTACAAATCACACTGTCGATCTCAAGGACACACACACACACACACACATAGCTGCACCACACGAGGAAAAGAAAGCGGTAAACACTGTTTAATAAAACACAATCACTGTTCTTATCTGTACTGTAGCATTTTATTTATGGAATGTTATTACATGGGTTTATAATAAACTACTTCTTCCAGCATTATTTTCAAAGAAAGATAAAAACGTGCAGACAAAGTAAACAGGGTTTAGTTAAAAAAAGAAAAAAAAAGCCACTGGCTTGCGGTATTAATCTGCAGAAATCTTGTGATTACCAACTGCGGCAGGAATAAAAAAAAAAAGATAGATGGTTCTGTAATTTGGACTTCTGGTCTCGCTGGAGGTTTGCGCCCGTGTGCGTTCCGCAGCAGCCTCGTCCTCACCCCGCAGCTTCCCCATCACATACTGTATGCATCAATCCGCTATTATTGTAATGTAGCTTTTGTTCATCCGTTGTCGAAGCAATTAAATCTTCATCAGCCATGCCATTTCCTTTTGTACACTGGAACAAAACAGGTATTACGTGATGGCTGAAACGAGCTCGAGATTGGATTGCATTTATCGGCTCAAGTGCCTGGACGAGGTATTTGAAGTCCCGGGTTTCGTGCGGATGAAAGCAGACGTAATGGAGCGATGTACCAGGCAAAGTGATTAATAAAAGCTTATTGAAGAACGAAGGATGTAGAAAAAAAAAAAGTTTCAGTTTGAAAAGTTTTAAGTGAGTTTAAGTGGATGAGCAGAAGCAATTAACTCACATGTTCTTCGCTGTTCAAGTCAAACCGGGACTTTTGATTGTGCGGAATAACAGAACACAGTTATGAGAGCAACAACTACCTTTATTTCTCTATAGCTTTAGTGCTTGTGCTTGGATACCATCAAGGTAGAAGGTTTCTCTGCATCACGTCTTAAACGCTGACCTCCGAGAAACTCCTTCAACGTCCAAAACATGGACGAGATGGCTCGGAGCGAGGTCAGGACCGTACAGGGATATGGCAATCACTCCTAGCCGAGTTCCTGTAATGCTCAAGTCGTGTCCGTGAGTAATTGTGTTCACGGTCCTCACAGACAGACGGCTGTTCCGCCTCGGCTGGGATTGTCATCCAAGGTCGTTTCTTCCTCCAAACGTTTGCGCATTTGAAATGTTTTACTGCGGCTGATGGTCTCATCACCGTACCGTGCTTGTGTAAATGTCGATCGGTTTTAAACCCTCACAAGTCCTTAGTATATACATGTGGATTAGCATAGAATGCATCTGCTCTAGGGAGTCCTCCATTCATTTCTTGTTTGAAAACGTACAAAAATGCAAACGCGTTAATACAAATCAATAATCAGGCAAAAGCTTCAGGATGTTTTTATTTCAGATGGTTTTATTTTTAGAGGGCATTTCAGTTTTATAAAGTGTCTGGAGTAGTAACGTGAATACAGGATAAAGCGGAATAGACGATGCGTGAGTGAGTTCAGTCTTTCTGTAATAGTTCTTGCAAGAACAGTATTGTGTCAAATGCGTTTGCAAAACCCATCAAGTACCAGGATGAAACTGGCTCTCATGAAGACCATCCCAGGAAAGCAGGACCAAAACTTACCTCTGCTGCAGAGGAGAAGTTCGTTTAGTTAGCAGCCTCAGAAATCACCAATTAACAAACAACACCGCGAAATTAGAGCCGTTATGAAGCTTTACAGAGCATAAGTACAGATATATTTCTATATCAACTGTTTATAGGAGATTATTGCATATTTTGGACGGCTTCAGCATTGTTATATAGTGTATAAAGAAATAAAAATCAGGAACGACCCTGGAGTTAGAAAGTCATCCCAAACTTTTGAGCAGTTCTGTATATATCATAAATTTTTTTCTATTTATTACAGATTATATAGAAAAAAAATCCCTCACTCATCAGACGTCATATACCGCTTTATAAAAACAACCTTCTTTCACCAGACAGATTCTTCTTGTGAACAAAAGTCCTTGTAACCTCCTACACAGCTACAGACTCAATAAGAAGTTTTCAGTCGTCACATAGCCTAATCAAATCTTTTTTTCTTTTGAAACATAATAGTAATAATAATAATAACAATGCAATATTTTAGAAATATGAAATGTATTAAATACATGAAAAGTATTTAAATGTAAATGTAAAAGAAAATCAAAATGGAAAATGTTTGCTTGTAGTCGTACTTATTGAAATGTCACTAAAACTTACAAACTTACAAACTGCTGATCTTTTTTGATCAAGACAGTGAAACACTCCCACACTTCCTTTGTATTGTGTTCTGTGATCGGTGCTGAAAGTGATGATTTGATAGTAAAATTGAGTCTGAATTGAAAAATGCAACATGTGCAACAGTTATTTTTGCAGACAAGGTATGCCTAAACTCGAATGTTTTTTTTTGCTGTATTATATTGCATGATATGTTATTTTGCCTTGTTGTTTAACCCGACTGTAGAGATATAGTGTTAATGAATTAATTTCAGATATTCTTCGTTAACAGGATTATTGTGCTTTAATGGATCGGAGAGACCGTATACTGTTTATCGCTTCTTTTTCCCCAGCGGAAACCATTTGTCAAACATTTCAGTATTTGTCTCATTAGGAGGCACACTTGTGAACTGAGCAATTTCATCTGCTCGAGCACGCAGAGCTCCAGGATGTGTTAAACGGTGACCTTTTGATTGTGCAAGTCTTCCACTCTGTTTCATGACAGCACCTAAAGGACATCCAGCCCGAAATAGTTCTGGCTTTAGGGCACAGTTCTGTGTGCTGTAGTCACACCTACTCTGCTCTGTCCACAACACACTCGGTGCCAGCCAAACAGTGAGTCAGTATTTACACACGTCTCATGTCTGTCTGTGCCACGTCCTGCAGGGCAGTTAATGGCTCGGAGACACATTCCGATCGCCTCGCTAAAATTAGACTGAGAAGACGCTGAGCTTTTCAGGTCAGATGTTTACCTGTGACCCTGAGGAAGCCGTTAGCATCCCCGTGACATGATGTGCATTTGGGAATAAGGACCACTAATAAATCTAGTGCTTTAATTTAATTTAAAATGCCTGCAACGGTGATGCGTCTAATTCTACTCATATTCCAAAGGACACACACGAAGCAGTTTATTGTAGTTTCATATACCCTGCTGTTTCCAACCATCAGCTGCGATGCTTTTCTGCTCACCATGGTTATACAGAGTAGTTAATGTAGCTTTCCAGCCAGCTCAAACCAGTCTGGACGTTTTCCTTCAGTCTGTCCGATGAACAAGGTGTTATTGCCGGCAGAACATTCTGTGTATAATTCTGCACACGCACAAATCATGATTTTTCTCTCTTTCTCGCTCTCACTCCCCGTTCACCAGGGTTGCCAGATCACACTGACAAAATGCAGCTTAGGTAGTGCTGAAAATCCGCCCACTTCAATAAGAAAAGCCCAAATAAAACTTAGAACTAGAACTAGAGCTTAAATATTTGTTTCCGAACTTTGAGTCGCTAATTTTGTAACCCACCCAAGACACTTTTTCCAGCCCAAAATGGTAAAATATTGCATTGTTATTATTATTATTATTATTAGTTTAATACGCTTTTGTGTACTATACAATTGGTAGCCCGAAAAATATGAAAACAGAAAATGGGTCAGTGGTTAAGGCATTGGACTACAGATTGGAAGATCCCAGGTTCAAATCCCACGACCACCGAGGTCTGTTGGGACCTTGAGCAGGGCCCTTAACCCTCAACTGCTCAGATGTATAATGAGATAAAAAATGTAAGTCATTAGATTACATTTACATGGATAAGGGTGTCTGCTAAATGTAGAAAATATATAAAAAGTATTATCTTGCCTTGTATTTTACTTAACCTTAAACACATCAGTATTAAATATTTTATGTATTTTATGTATGTCTTCATAGTGAAGTAAACAAGGAATAAACAATCCAGAAGTACAGTATAGTGTGAAATCCATGGAAATTTGAATTTGACCCATCCATCCATCTAGAATACCATTTTTTTCCGACCATGGTAGTCAACACTCACACACTCATTCACTCACACACTATGGGCAATTTGGGAATGCCAGTTAGCCTCCAACATCCATCCGGGAGGAAACCGGAGCACCCGGAGGAAACCGACAAGGCGGCAACTCTTAAGTACTACATCACCGTGCTGCCTATAATGTGAAATACACACTGTAAACGCTTTTCAGTGTGCTATTAAAAAATGGGACGTCATACACAGACCTTGTATAAGTCTTATATACTGTATATACACTTATGTATGTGGGTCAGTACACCCAGCAGTCTCCTGTTCTTATTGTTTTCTTTACTTGGTACATGGGTGTAGTGTGTGGTTGTTTGTTGGTGCAGACAGTGGTTGATATGTTCTGATGAAAAGAACATCGTTTATAACACATTTAAGTGGATTTAGCCCTAAAAGCCTTTTTTTAGCTTTACAGCCAAAAACTGAACATGGTCTTTGTCAGCTTCCGGGTAAAACGATTGCATTATTTTGCATTCGAGGCGACCTTCAGTGGATTTTCACTGGATGCTAGAAGATTTCGAGATTGGATTTGATGTGTGTGCGTGTAGTTTGTCCCTCGGCATTGAATATTGGAAGCTGTAAAGTGCATGACCCCAGAGGTGTGTATTGTTTTGGCCAGCCTTGAGTCTTCAGATCTTTAATTTTTTTCTAAGATTATTGGTAGAGGAGTTCACTTTTTACTATAAATCCTACTTTCCTTCCTTCCTTTTTTCTTTCTTTCTTTCTTTCTTTCCTGGACACCTTGTTCTTCAAACCTGTAGATTTCAGTAGTCATGCAGCCATTGCACCCCGTAACCAGGCGTTGGACTCACATCTACATTAGATCTGTTTAGTAAAAATGTGCAGCAGGAACAGGAGTGTAATTACAGCCTCATCAATCTAAAATTTGAAACCTGGCCAGCATTCCTTTTGTCTAAATTACAATAGATGCAGTGTGCTGCGTGACCATGTAACTTTGCCTATTGCAGCATTAAATACGGAATTTCATGCTGTTGCTGCACGACTTGCGTGGAATCATGTCCACCCCATGGAGGCGAGGTGGTGTGAAAGCCGGCATTAACAAAAGAGCTCTCCCCATACACTTCATGTTCATTGCACTACTGGGACACGTTGGAAAAAAATAAACACACACACAAAAAATATTTTACCTTGACGCCTTTTAAACATAGTTGTTGAACTAACCTTAAATGGTGAAAGGCTTCATTTCTCATTAAATACTTTTTGTGAATGTTCAATGAAAATGACTGAAATGTTACCACTTCAGGTAGTTATTGTGCTTTCACACCAAAATCAGAGTCTAATTCATCTCTGAATATTTGTCTGAATTCATCTTTTGAAAGTTAATTTGCTCTTTCGTCGGGTATAGTGTTGCCGTCCACAGAACTAAACTGAGCTTTTCATCTGGTCAGAAAAACTGAAAATAAATGCCTAGTAAGTCGAGCTGTGCATCAGGGGCAGATTCAGTTTGATTTTTGAGGCATTGTGATTTTCCATTTGATTTGATTCACATGGACTAATGTTTGCTGTTTGATTTTTTTTTTTTCAAGCAGCTAAAATTTTAAGCATTGTGAAACTTGTGAAGTTTAAGTGTAATGTCTCATGCAAAGCAAAAATCTTTGTCTCAATCTTCTGCTCCAAACTCCAGTCCAGTAGGTGGCGATATTGCACCAACTACTCAAAACAGTCGAAAGAAGAAGAACCGATACTCTTGTAAAACGCGAGTATTTGCAGAAGATGTTTCTATTTTCTACAAAAGATGTCTTTGATGTTTTAGGGTGTTAAAGTTTGTGAATTGAATAAATACTGAATGGATGTATGATTTGAAAATGAATTAACCAATAAAAGATCGATTCGGTTGCATAATTGATTAAATCGCACTGCTGTACAAGTGAGCATGAAGGCAGGTGCACGTTAAACTGTAAAAATTATTTTCAAAAAGTCATTTTAAATATTTTGCGTATCACACACTATATATACACGTGTTCTCGGCTTCATCAGTACAAATATCCAGTACCTATGGCGCTACTTCAGTGCTGCAGCTTGGAACTTGGTTCAACAGTTGCTTCAGTATGACAGGTACAAAAAAAAAAAAAAAAAACATTGGAAAAAAACATCGGCCTGGTCGTGCTCTCGGCCCTGTGTGTGATTTCTTTGTTCTGGAAAATGTCCTGCTGTAAGATACAGTACAGCACCACGTGCTGTCAGAACATTTTTTTTTTCATTTTACTTCAGTTCATTTTTTTTTGAAAAATGAAGCACAAACTCTGCATTCACTTCGCATTCCCTCCTTCATGCTGTCTTTTTTTTCCCCCTCCTCACCTTTTCTTCGAGTTGCCTGACAGGTCGAAGGATAAACTATGAGTGACATCACTTTTGCTTTTGCTCTTTCTTCCCTAAAAAGTAACATTTTTGTTTGACCTTAGCGCGCCACTGTGACCGAACAAAGCCATCAGTACGTTTTATTTACCGCCCGGCGCTTCCCACCGGGGTATAAAATGCGCCCTGGCAGTCGAGGGAAAGAAGTGTGAAAGCAGCTTAGTTACCGTTTTGTTTCTCCGTCACTCGAGTCCTCAGCGACCACATTTATCTTTAGATAGACCTCCGAGACATTGGAACCCTTTCAGAAAACTAATTCAGTTCATTTGCGTCTGATGTTTAAAGAGACACAAACTTTGTCAAAGTTAAATTTCCAGTTGATTTTCCCCCCCCCCCTATTAATTTGTATAAAGAAATACGGTCTGAAAACCTCATAGTCACTTTCTGAGAAATGACGAGAATGTCAGACTTATAAAGCGTATTGAGAAATACAGTGTTAATCTATGAGATGTAGACGCTCCATGTCGTGTACAAAGGACAAAAACCTCACGTACACACACGCCTAGCCTTGAAACACATATAAACGGATCGTGTTCTTACTGTGTCACTCTCAGCGGCCATCTGGATGAACTCCATACCATTGCTGATGCATACACATTGTCACATGTTGCCTAGCTACAGCTCGGAGCGAGGAAACGCTGTAGGGTTCACAGTGTGGCACAGCTTTATTTTCTTCTCCCCTGCTGATGCAAATCACTGTATTACTTCCAGCACATTTTAGTAACATTGCGCTCTGTAGTACTGGTCGCCGAGAGTGGATTTATTTATTTATTTATTTGTTTGTTTGTTTGTTTTAATTCCGCACTAGTTGATTTATGACCCGCTCTCCACTACCTTCGCGTCTCCTGACGTGCGTTAATAAATGACTAGCAGCGAAGCGCTTTTTAATCATTTATTATCCCTCATAGCGTTCTCGTTACTATTCCTTCTTATTTATTGATTTATGTGTGCGCTTTTGCATTTATTAACTCTAACTAAATCAAGATCTATTGGCTGGAGTTTCTAAAACTGAAAACCTTGAACATTTCTTCTCAAGTTGCTTATTATCAACTACTGTACGTCCACACGCATGGTTTTTCTCAAACTTGATCAAACTAATTCCGATTCGAGATTCTAAACAGAGAGCCAACAGATGAAAATAAACACGGGTAGGAGAGAATTGTTCTCACGGGGTTTACAGATCAGGAACGGAAGTTACATTTCCTTCCCAGACTCTTGACACGTCAACAAATGTTATCCTTATATGGGGCAAACCTGCACAGAAAGAATACATGTATTTCGACAATAGAAAAGTGTTTATATGGTTAATATTTACCTATTAAATGGATTATCAAAAGTTTACACCAACCCTCTCATTCTATTACAAAAGAATTCATTCTGATCGGGTCGGATCGGGTCAGACTGCTCCAACTGAGGTGTTCACATGAAGGAATATTCGGGTCTGTGTAAAGTGACCCCTTAAAAAAAAGGAGCAACCCCGGCATAAAGTAATACTCTTTTTTTTTAGTGCATGCAGCAAAATATACAGTACTGAAACTCGCGCATCATGGATTAGCATTTGTCAACGGGGCAAAGCTCCAGACCCACTCGCTCCCAGTAGTGCGAAGGAAGTTGGTGTTGTTCATTTGTTGTTGAAAATGGGTCTCTCAACAAAGGAAAAGGTATTCATAGTTGAGTATTATTTCCAATCGAACGGAAGCAGTCGTGAATGGAGACGGAGTTTAAAAAAAAAAAAGGGTGGCAGAACAATTCCTTCCCATACCCGTCCCCTTCCCCCGATCTTACACCACCTGATGTCTACTTGTGGTGAATGTTAAAGGAGAGTGTGTTCAACTGTGAAGATCCGCCAAGAACCGTGCCGGTGTTACGCCAGCAAATCGTCTGCAGCAACCTTTGTTTTGAGAATCCAGGTTGAGAATCTACGTGAACGATATGAACACTGTCTACAGTGAAGTGCTTCACACACACTTACATTACGTATACTGTGTAAATCAACTTGCAAGAGTGTGTATGTTAGTTTCTTTCAGGAGAAAAAAAAAACGTACAGGTGACAACAAGGTAATATTGCTCGTTTTTCATTTAAGAACTGTTATGTTTTGGCGCGTGATGTATTTCTAAGCTCGTCTACAGTCAGTGAGGCAGAAAGACCCAAATCACATTACTGATTGACGTTGTTCTTGTCCCTGTCCTTGTCCTTTTTTTCCAAAGGTTGAATGAAAACCCTAAAAATCTGTTGTACCGTTCAATTAAAAAGACTTTAATCAGAGCTATTACTCTGTAATTACTCAAACTCAATCTGTTATAAAAATATTAGAAAAATGAGACCCATTTGCAATAAACAATACAAAATAATAAATTTTAACTCAGTAAAATTTTTGTTCTTTTTTTTTTGTATAGAAATGGGTGACACAACAAAAAACATACATCATATTGTGATACATCTTTGATATATGCTGCTTATTACACTGTATAGACTTGATAGGAAGCTGTCAGAAAGAACAGTTTTAACTCCACTGCGTGAGGAGAGGAGACGGGAGGACAGGCTGTCATGGGAGAGGTGAGAAGCCGGGCGCTGATCTCTGGTGTGTAAAGCTCACTCAGCCGTGCAGGCTTTCTCTCCAGGCGCTGGAACAGAATTGCCTGACTTCCTCGCAATCTCGAATGCTCTGGAGTAAACGTCACCTCGTGTATTTATTTTTCACTGTGAAGCTTTCAGGGCTTTCTCCTTAACTGGGATTCGCTCCTTTTATATTTTATAGCAATTCCATTTCAGTTGCTGACGGAGGTCCAGATTAGCAGCTAACATGATTAAATGGTGATAAGAGTTAAAGCTTAAACATTGTTCTTTTTATTGCTATAAATTGGACAATTTAGAAAGTTTTTTATTGTAGCGCTTAACGTTATTATTTTTAAAATTAAAACTAAACAAATTCTAAATACATTTTATAAGAGGAAAATGTGCAATATGGTAACTTTACTCCATTGCCCTATCATTAAATGTCCCAGGACATACACACACAAAACAGGCAGTTAGCCTAATCTGCATGTCTTCAGACAGTGTGAGGAAACAGAAGTACCCCGAGGAAACCCACCAACCACGTGGAGAACACACGGGAAGAATTGAGGTGGGAATCAGAGGCAGGGGTAGCTCAGTGGTTAAGGGGTTGGACTACTAATCCGAAGATCTCAGGCTCAAACCCAAGCACCACCAAGTTGCCACTGTTGGACTCTTGAGCAAGGCCCTTAACCCCCAACCTCAACAATGAGATAAAATGTAATTTGCTCTGAACAAGGGCATGTAAATGTAAAATTAATCAAGCCTCGGTGCTAACCACTTGGTACCAACCACCGAGAAACCACACATAATTGTAGTTGTCTTTGGCATTACAGTTTCCCTTCATTGGGATGATGTGGCCAAACCGGTGTTACCACCTGACAGGGTTTGTGAAGGTTGGAGTGGAAGATCTCACTCAAGGAAACCTCAAGGACCTCAGCTCCACTCAAAACCCCAAGGATAAACCATAACTGCACCCCAGGCCTCCTCACTCAACATCTCGCTAATGTTCTTGTACCTGAATAGACACAAATCCCCTACAGCCAAGCTCCAAAATCTAGTGGAAAGCCTTCCCTGAAGATCAGAGGTTATCGTAACAATGAAGGTGGACCACATCTAGAACAGGATGTTCAACAAGCACATATAGTGTTTAGTGTACATACTAATGACCATGTATTATAGGTCTGGTCTGACAGCAGATGACCCCTGCTAAAGGGTCATCACATTATTCTCCACATAATCGTCTTTCACTGTGGGAAGAGGAAAGGGTGTCTGCAGTACATTTTTGGTACTGACGAGCACAAATCAGCTCAGCTTCACTTTTCATGTAGAGAACAGGGGAATGTTTCTTTTAAAATTAGTAGGCTTGATTTCATATAACAAATCAAGAAGGTGGGCGGTGGAGGAGCGCAAAATATTACGCTGTGTTGTAAAACTGCCTCCTGGTGAGCACTCTGAATAAAATCTTTCAAAAGCATTTACTTTGGCCAGGTAATGCTGATAATTGCATACTTAGATTCCTCTTTCCTGAAGCACAGTGCACATGGGTAATATAATATTACTCAGCTGTTTTCGTCTTGTGTACTCATACAGGACTCGCTGAAGAAACACCGTTTGAGAGTTTCCCACTGTAATGCAAGTTGTTCCACATTTTTTAAAAGAAATTTCAATGTCAGCTTTGTGTTAGGAGACTTAATGAACACCCTGGGGTCTGCACAGAGTGGGTTATAGGGTGTTTAGATGAATAATACAGACTGTTCATGGGTTCTAAACACCGGTCCTGGAGGAACCCCCCTGTCCCGGACATTTCAGTGTTTTCACACCCACTTCAAATTTAGAAAAGGGTGTTAATTAGATCTGTTAAATCAGGTGAGCTGGGAGCTTGGGACATATTAAACTATCCAGAGCAGAGGGACCTCCAGGGCCAGGGTAGGTTTTAACCACTGATTTAGGGTAGGTACTGAATAACCGTTGGGCTATGGCTAAAATTTTTAAGATTGGTTTTGGATCCAGGATTTTTGAATTGATTTGTTTTTTTGTTTGTTTTTTGTTTTGTACGTAAGTACGTAAGTTCAAATCTCTAACACTAATGTTGGTTGAGGGATGTAATATAGTTGTAACAACATTGCGATTACAACTTCAAAGCAACTAAATATTAACCGGTGTATGGAGCTTTTGTGGCAAGGGCACTGGTGGCTCAGTGGTAGGTGTTTGGCCTGCCATGCAGAAGGCCCTGGTTCGATTCCCAGCCAGTGTCCAAACTAATTTCACAGAACAGATCTTGCATGTTACGTGGTGTTTTCCAATTTAATATTTTGATTGATGAAGTTACTGTTGTCTGGTATTTTTGTGATTCACATTTACAAGCATCATCTACATGTTCCCCAGAGCCTCAGTGGTAAGCACGCAGAACTCACACCCTAGTGAATGGAATTTGAATCCTGCTCAGGCCATCGGTTTGGCATTAGCATTGTTTTTGCAACATAGCATCAGGGATTTTCCTCAACATTGTCCCATTGTCATGTAGTCAGTCAGTGTTGTTCCGACATCATTTCATCAGCTCAATCCCAACTTCCAAAAACTGCCTAGTACCACATGTCAGTAATGTTGACATATTAACATCACCACAATGTTTTTACAAATAAAAATAATTATTATTGAGTGTTCTGTGCTTTTTAGTTTTAGAGATGCTAGTAGAGTTCCTAGGATCAGGATCACCACTTCCTTTTATCCCCAACAGCCACGCCTTTTTTAGTCCTTAGTCCCATTTGTATATATTTTTTTCATCCATTTTGACCATTTTATTCTGTGATGCTCATGCACTACTTTTGTCTTGTGCAGGTCTTTACCTTTAAGTTATAATCTCTATTGGACTATACTGCATGCTGTATATACTGTATGCACACTGTAGTGCTGTATATGAGTAATTCGCTTTTAAAGGTTTAATTATTTGTTGTGTAATTGCAAAACCCAAACAAATTAGACTTAGTTTCTTTCACTATAGCATGCAACAACTTGATCAAAGTTCACTTTTTTTTTAGGATGTAAAGTAAATCATGGTTTCTTACATTTAAGATGCCAAATATATATTTTAGCATCTTTTTTGTGACATTTGACTGATTTTCACACACCGCTACACATACAGTTCTGTGTACGTATGTGTAAGTTATGTGCCATCCCTCATTTCTTCATATTTATTTAAATCATGTGCATTAAATTAAAGAAATGGGAACAAATGTTTTACTGCTTCAGGCTGCAAAGCCTAAAGATACAATTTAAATATTGGTTGTTTATGTAACAACCCCAGCAGCAACCTCATTTCCCCTCTCGTCTGTTCCAACCACTCATCGTTCAGCATCACCAGTATACTAATCACCGACCAGATCATCTGTTCATCATCTGCACCTGTTTCTCACTGGCTCATGCCTTAAGTTAGATGGTGAATCTAACTTAAGTTAGAGCCAAAAACTTGCCAAAATCAGAGCCAAAATAAAAAACACATTCCTTCAGGAGGCCTGGAGAGAACAATTCCTGAAAGGCTACATAAAAAATACATGACTCCTTGGAAACAAAATACGAGTGGTGGCGCAAGACTGTACTGTATACAGATTTTTTTTATTTTTTATTTTGGGTCTAAAGAGAAATGCATGTGATCCCATTCTGAAGTTCAGAATCAGGCCCGGCTATAGACCCGCAGAATGAATCCCATTGGTGCCATTTCTCTCGGCTTTTACCTGTGTTAGTATGGGACTTGCCTCATCTTGGACTTTTCGCTAGCATCGTGTCTGATGCAACAGTCCTGCAAATCGAATCCACCAGTGACTGCAATTATTTTCAGCTTTGGTAAATTCTCTAGACTTTCTCGAAACGTCTGACTCGCTGAAGCAGTGAGTGCCGTGTTACTGACGCATACCGAACCTTCATTAATCATATATCGCGAGCAGCGTTATTGAATTTTCAGCTTTGTCACTTTCAGTAGGATGTCATTTATTTCCTAGTATTTCTTCCTCTCGTTGAGTTCATTACCCGAGTCGTGGAGCGCACTCCTCGTCTCAGAAGCTTCCATAAACCACCTCAGTGCTCCAGTGACTGGAGGCAATACAGAGTCAAGGGGATAAATAGCAGCTGTCTAGAGGCCGTAACAGAGACCCACTCTTGAGATTTTATTTCCCCTTTCCTTATCCTTTTTTCCTCCCTATCCACCGTGCGTCATTTTGACCGGACTAGCTCAAAATTTCCGTGCTTATCACGTGCTAGTCGTCTTCTCAGACAAAACACCAGGCCTGTAATCGGACCAGACAACTGTTTCCTGATGTCTCGTTTAAAGGACTGTGCTTGACTACTTCCTTCAGGGTCGTCTCAAAGTCTCCGTGCGTGCCGTCTCATTTCAAGGAAACAACATTGCAGCGATCTTTGGGTATGCTAATCTTAAGGTCTCTCAAAGACCTTTTAAAACCGATTGGGAATTGTATGATTCATTGTGGTTAGGATCACAAACCAATTCTTTTGTTTGTTTTTTTTCTTCGTCTTACTCCGTCTAGCCTATTTAGCTTAGTCTTGCTATTTCTGTCTCTCTTTGTCCGTGTTGTCTTTATTATTCCTTCTCCCGTATAGTTCTTTGAGGCCTTGGTCTTTATCCGCGTCCCGTATGGTGACATTAGAAAGTCTCAGTGCTGAAGCAGAGGGTCACCTTGCTTGTGGTGGCGACACGTGGCCCAGGCTCTGAGTTGGGTCCGCATGGAGAAATAAATCTGTTACAGAGCATGCTGGACAATCGAAAGCTTATGTTGCCCCCCCCGCGATCTCCGGATGATATGTATGAAAAAAGTATGAAGAAGCCTTAATTATACACATATAATTATAGATATAAAGATACAATACAACTGTACAGGAGAGAGCGAACACTTGTACAGCTTTACTTGAACATGTATTGTACATCGCTAAGACTGCAAGACTCGCTGATGTGAAGGAATGGAGGAGAGAAAAATAGGTGGGAAGGAGGTTAGTGTTAGGAAGAGAGAGTCCACTTCCATAATAACACTAGGTTACTCTGCTTCAGGGTTTTTTTTTGCTTGTTTGTCAAGGCCGTGAGACGATTTGTTCATTCGATTTGTTATTCCACCGTATAATATAATAAGGTTTGTTTTATGTAACCAGTTCACTAGTTACATGCATTAATAAGGTGTATATACACAAGGCATATATAATTAAAAATATAATAATGATTGGCAATTTTTTGCAATCTGTTCTCAGTCCGGACGTAGATGTGTTATTCTGATTTGTCCACCTGTAAGGTCGCTGTCTCAAGAAGAGCTGTCAGTATCACAGTCACCAAACCCCATGCTTTTCTAGCGCTGTGCTCTTTTGTTGATTGAGTTGATTTTAATTCGGAATGGAATCAGACATTTTTTTTAGTGCTTTAGCCTTTTATTTTTTAACAAACGGCCAGAAAATTGACAAATTCCTTGAAAAATACCAACCACACCGTACGGAGAAAATGGAGACATCCTTCGCAAATACTCGCATTTAAAGAAAAGCGAACCCTCGTCCCTGAAGGCCACTACGCCACCATGCCACCCCTTTTATAATCGTAATGCATTTTTATTATAATTTCCCTCAAGAAATTTGTCCACATTCAGAGTATAGCGTAAGCATCACAACATAAAATTGTGGTGTTTTGTATAAACACCCACTCACGTAGATCCTGTCATGTTCCCCCTTTGTAGGTGCGAATGATCTTTTCATGCCAAATCCTCTGCCATTCACTCCGCAAGCATTCGGGTCACTCTCGAGTCCTTGGAACTGCTCTGGATTCAAATGTAAGATTAAAGCGTGTGACAAATACCAAAAGTGAGACGTGTAGATATGTGTTGGACCGTTTTTCACTTAATCAAGAATCGCACAATGCCTCGTTCGGTTCAGTTTCTTTCAGAGTGCGGCTTTTGTTTAACGAGCAATTAAGCCACATTTAACGGCCGGTGTTCTTTTTGTCTTTCGGCGAGATTTTCTTTATTTATTTTGTTCTTGCTTGTGTTCATGGAAATTCAAAAGCAGGAAGGCATTTAATCTGTAGCGATAATGAGACTGGAAAAGTCTGGTGCATTTTGCCAAAGATGTTTTAAAAGAGAGCTAAAGTTCTGCTTGTTTCTTTTTTTTTTTCCCCGCAGCTTTACAATGCTACTGTCACCGCTGCTCGAACTCGACGTGCACCACGGACGGGCTGTGCTACTTCGCCATCACCAAGTCGGCCAGCGGGACAAAGAAGGATAGCTTTTGTATCAGCGAGAATGAGCTGATCCCGCGTGACCGGCCCTTCGTCTGCGCGCAGTCCATCAAGGACAACACGGGCGTCTTCCCCATGTGCTGCAACGTGGACTGGTGCAACAAGAACCCCAACATCAGCATCTTTCCAGGTCAGGACACACAACAGGAACACACACACACACACTCATTCACATGCTACGGGCAATTTGGGAACGCCAGTTAGAATAATCTGCATGTCCTTGGACTGTGGGAGGAAACCGGAGAATCCAGAGGAAACCCACAAGGCGCAGGGAGAACACGCGAACTCCATGCACACAGATCCCAAGGCGGGAATCAAACCCAGAACCAAGACCTTCAACAAAACATTAAAATTTATTTGATATTTCTATTTTTGATAATTCACATGTCAGAAATCCTACATAAGATTAAAAAAAACAGCTAAACTCTCTTTTGTGTACAGACATGGCAACGTGGCACTTTTTGTCAGAGCGCCGCGCCCTTAAACACCAGAGCATTTTAAAGTTTTTTTTTTTTTTTTGCATTACTATGTTTTATAAGCATTACTGTGTTTCTCTTCTCAGTCTTTTTACTGCAGTTGGCATCTGTTGCATTTACTGCCCCTCAGTACACCACTCTCCCCTCAGTACCCCAGGAGTGGTAGCTCTAGAGGGAACTGACTGCTCCTGGTTAACCGATCGTCCTCCCTGACATATTTCTATCTAATCTCTCTAATTTCTTATCTAAGTGTGGGAAATACCGGATTGGTATTATTATTATTATTATCTCATTATTTTCCACTGAACTGTTTGGCTGAATGCAGGCATGTCCTTTAATCAGCTTTCAATTAGCAATTAGGATGGAGTTAATATCCTCATGGACGCATTTCCATCTTGGGCTTCTTCCTTGATATTTTGTGTAGAACTCGGCAACGAGGCACTCGGCACTCGGCCCGCAGGTGAGCGCCCTTTGCAGCCATGTTTATGATTTGTTATTATTGAAAAGGTCTCGTGCAGCAAGTCCTGCGAATCAGCTTTTAAAAGTCACAGTAAATTCATTCTAGCTCGAACACTAGAGAAGATGCAGTAGGAGGTCAGACTGGGCACATTTAAACTTTGTAATATTTTTTTTCTATATTTTTTTGCTCTAACTTTACTTGAGCAAATCTAATTACCAGGCAGCCTTTTAAACGCTTGGAGTAGCGTGGGTACATTTTCTCTTTCATTGGGTAAAGGTCAGAACTAAAAGTGCATAGAAAATTTTTCAACAGTCTGTGGATTGGACCGTGTTCTCTGGACTGTAGCGTACTGTGGCAGCTGAAAGAAACAAGAAAGCATTTGCATCACATGGGGTGTACACTGATTCTACTGCCTACACACACGCACACACACACACACACACACACACACACATACTTGTTCCTTCTTTTTTCCGCAGAACTTCATTAGTGTGCTCGCATGCCTGAACGAAATCTTTGCGTTTACTTCATTATAGCATTTAAAATTCCTGTATTTGTTTAGAAGTGCATCATCGCAGTCAACACGTCCTCACATTGTTATAAATAGTTCACAGTCTTAGAATACTCTATCGACTGAAACTCTGTAAAAGCATTTCATGAAGTACAAGTGGCTGGTATTTTAAGATTTTTTTTTTTTAAGTGCTCAGTGGTGAGGGGAAGAGATCGACAGTAGATGTGGTTACATGGACACAAAAAAATGCATGCAATGTAAACACCTCATTCAAGACGGCCCGATCAGAATTCATTTTCAGCAGGAATGAGAGGGTGAATAGGTAAGTTTAATCACTGCTCGAATTGTAAAAAAAAAAAAAAAAAAACATTCAAGGGGTATGGTGTTGTCAAGTATTTTTTATTTTATTTATTGTATTTTCTTTTTGCCATCATACAAAATGATTGCAAAATATATATAATTTTTAAGGACAGTTTTTTTTTTAAACAAAATGTAAGCTTAATTAAATTAACTTGGAGCCGTTAACACAAAACACATGCATTTAAACATGCAATTGTCAAAACTATAATTTGATCCTTTCCATGGCTTTTATTTGGACAGGATTATAAGAGTAGAATAAAAATCTACATGAACATTAGTAATTAAAAAATTGAATTTAATCTTGAAAGCTGTCAGTCATTTCGAAAACTCCAGTGTTATAAACTGAATGCTTCGTTTTCATCGCATCAAAGCTGTGAGGATTTCTGCGTATGCATCATACCTTCATCTTTTTTTCTTTCTTTTTTTTTTTTTTTAAATATCTCAAAAGCTGTGCGTGCAGTATTTTATTTATTTTTTTTATGCCATTGCGAGCAGCGTGTTGCAATACTGAATTCTGATTGGCTAATCGCCGATATTTATAGTTCGGACATGATCATACGTAGAGAATTTTAATATTTAATCTTCATGACTAATATTACATAATACCCAGCATTATTAATCTAAAGGGGATGGTAAGGGGGAAGGTGATGGGTTTAATAGGCCATGCAAACTCTTGATCTGATGCTTTCTCTCATCTGTGTGCGTTTGCCCCACATGGGATATATTTCGTGAAATAAGTTTTCGAAAGGGAAATCTAGCTCCTGTTCCTAATTGATAAACCCTCTAAGAACAACTCTCTCTCTCCTACCCATTTTTTATGTCATCCATTGGATATCTGTCTGAGAAAATGGCCCCGATTTTCATACACGTAGTAAATCAGGATAAGAATCACCAGTCACCTCCCCATATATTATAACGATACCTCGGTGCCAAGTATATTAAAATAGTGATTCTAGAACCATCACGATTTTACAAATATCCTAATTCGATATAATTTTTCCCCCCAGATTTTGTTACAATTTTAAACCTTTAAAGACGTTTAATGAGTAATTAAATGTATCCCGTTCCTTATAACATTAGTTCTACAGTACTGTGTAAAAGTCTTAGGATCCAATCCATATATCTTTAGTACATATTTTGTTATACATGTTTGTCATGTCTGCATTGTTGTGTACAAAATCATTCACTATTTCCAAGGATATATTTAAAGTTAATAAATGTATAACATTACAGGAGAATATTTGCATGGATGTAAAGGAAGCAAAATATGACATGATAGATCAAGTTTCAAGAAAACTTAATGTAGCCTCCTGGGTTTTGCATAAAAATAGAAAGGAGCAAGTGTTGTGACAAATTTATTAGACAAACTCTATTCTCCAGCACACTCAGTAAAACCTAACAGCTGTTTTACTCACAGTATTCTGTGAATGTCTTGGGGACGTTAAAAAAAAATGGCATAACAAAATATTTCTTTGAAAACATTTCTACATAAATAAACTTCTATAAAGAACACTAAAGAGTGATAAAATAAACACGGTCAATATTTGATGTGAAAACTCTTTCCTGAAAATTAGAAACAGATTTGTGCAGTTTTATACGTAAAACAGCTGGTAGGTTTTACTGAGCGTGCTGGAGAATATGCCAGAGTTCTTCTGGTAACTTTGTCAACTATTTTTAAGTCATATTTTAAAATCAATGATTTTGTGCTTATAAATAATAATGCAGACATGATAACGTGTAGTTAAGATAATATGCTTCCTAAGACTTTTGCATAGTACTCCTTCTTCTTTTCTTTTTTTTTCTGTGATATTACTTTGTGCATATATAAAAAAAATTACATCCTGATGAAATGCCTTGAGCATTCAATCAATTCTTTTTGCATCAGCGTCCATGTAAATAGTTCAGTCGGAATCTAATCAGAATGATTTCCATCGCGTTGAAGAGATGCCGTGTATGTAAATGTAGTTTCTCATCAGTGACTCATCAGTTCGAACAGCCAGGTAAAGTTCACCCCTTCACCCGAGTGCCATGACACAGAGGCAGAAGAGTCTTCATGCGTGTCTTCTTGAGCAACATAGCACAGGAAACCTGAAACCTGTTTATGCTGTGTAAGGGGTGGAGTGGGCTAAGCAAGGGAAGTTTGTATAGCACTTGATTAGCACATTTCACACACACAGCAACAACAACAAAAAAAAAGAAGTGTGATTTGAATAAGAGGAGACCTGTGGCCCAGTAGAGCTTTAAATCTATCAATGCACATGAGATGAACTCTACATATGAATCAACAAACCACTCTGATGCGTGTCTGGTCACAACAGGAAGGCGAGACGGACGGCTTTCGTTTGGTAGATGATGTCGGGGCTGTTTGGTAAATGACATTCGCTGTTTCATACTTGCACAATTCCACAGAAGAAGGTTGACATTCGGAGGTTGTCTTACATTAATGTCATCATTCTTAAGGAATTGATTAATTAGAATTGTTATACTTGCTTTATGTCCTTTTTCCATTTTTGTACTGGACAGGCCTTAATCAAGCCAATTAGATTTCCCTCCTCATGTGACCTCATATAAGAAGAGCCCTTTCCCCGACTTGTCGCTCTGCTCTGCTCTACCATTCTCTGGTGGCGCAAGGTTCGGCAGTAGCTCATTTACATACGTACTGAAATTGGAAATCTTGAAATCTTAGAAGGAATGAAATAAGGGAGGTTTAACATATGGAAAAAAATTCTTTGGGTATTTCAGCTGGAATATTAACATCCCCACTTTAAAGTGTATTTATGCTCAGGGGTTCAGAGCAGTGACTCTAAATGTGCATTAGTGTTGATTAAAATATGAAATAAGATAAATAATTCCCTGCCCACACACACACACCCAAGGTTTCATTTTAGTTAAATCAATTTGTAGTGCTCTTACTAGAGATAAGAGAAAAAAAAAGTCAGATATGAATCGCGATTCTCTTGTGGAACGATTCATGAATCATCATCTGTACTGCTTTATCCTGTATTTAGGGTCTCGGGGGCCTGGAGCCTATCTCAGGAGACTTAGTGCACAAGGTGGGGTACTCCCTGGACAGGGTGCCAGTTCATCACGGGGCACACTCACATACATACATACACACACACACACACACACTATGGCCAATTTAGGGATGCCACTTAGCCTGATCTGCATATCTTCGGACTGTGGGAGGAAATCGGAGTACTTGGAGGAAAACCATCAAGGATGGGGAGAACATGCACACAGACCCGAGGCGGGAATCGAACCCAGACCCTGGAGGTGCAAGGCGACAGTGCTACTGAGCTACCACCATGCCGCCCCAAAATAAATAAAAAAATATATATATATATTTTATTATAATTATATATATATATATATATAT
>JAQMYG010000033.1:27241637-27277289 GCA_030014215.1 Clariallabes teugelsi
TATTTTTTTTTTTTTTTTTTTTTTTTAAATAATTATTATTACTTTTTTTATCTATTTATAATAGAGATGCACCGGTTGATTGGCCAGTGACCAGAATTCCAGATCGACCGATCAGGCTCAGATATAACTGATTCTGGACCGGGCACAGAGCCTATTGAATTTTGCATGGAAAGCACTTTTATGGTGTTACGTTATCAAAAATCGTATGCATTAAAAGCCTACATTCTGCCTGTTTCTAGGAATGAATTATTTGCTTTGTTTGTTTAGAAATACGGCAACAATTATGGCGAATAACAGAGATATGCGCTGCCCAGTAAAATATAGCTTTTTAATTTTATTTTATTAAACTCACATCTACAATATATAAAAATTATTCTGTATTGTTTAAATGGTGCGCTTGGTTTTTAAGTGAGAAAACTAATGTTATCAGGAACGGACTGCATTTAATTAATCGCGCTCAATTCAATTCAAAGTCGTGAAGCTGTTGAATAAAGCGAAGGTATAAAACTTCTGAGTCATGACAATTTTTTTTTTTTAAGGTGTAGGGTCTTAAAATTGTAGCAAAATCTGGAGAAAAAATGTAATATCGAATATTCATAAATATAAATCGTGATATTCATAAAATCGTGATACAGAATCACGATATAAATCGGATCGGCACCTAGGTATGGCGGTAATATCGTATCGGTTTGTCACTGGTGATTCCCATTCCTCACCCCGTTTGAAAACACGGTTTAAGCTTGAAATATTGCGTAGCCTGTTCTTCTTTCTTCCTCGCATTAAGACATCATGTTCAGTTGGTGTAAGATGAATATAAACCTTAAACTCAGCCGCTGTCTCATTGCTAGCGAAAGAGAAACAGTTCGAATGAGGTCCATCAAGATGTGGGATCTTGAAGCGAACACATCTCTGCGACATTCTCCGGCAAATCTTTACATGTAAACACAGAGATGGTTTTGGGTGCACGCGGTGGCCATCTGGGACTCTCATAACCACGCCTGGTTTATTTTTCACTAGTTGAGCCGTCACGACTTTGGTAGACGCAGCGATCATTTCCGGTTATTTCTTGGTACCTTTTATCACCCGGAACGACTTGGACGCTGTTTCGTAACTTTTTCCCCCTGACGCCGTGGAGTCTAGACATCCATCTTTAAGATCCCGTTTCAGATATCCAGAAGGGAAGTTGCAGTCACAAGCAAAGACAGTCAGGCATGATTCATGACTCATTAGTATTCTGAAAGTCATATGTCAGACATGTGGTGTTCCGTCTGCAGAGCTCTGAACATTTCTGGAGAAAAACCTTGAATATACCAGTATTTTTCTATATAAACAATTTACTGCTTTTTTTGTTTGTTTAAACTAGTTAATACATCATTCATAAGACGTTATAATCAATTTAGATTATGGGGACAATTTTTATCTGAACGCTGAAACACTTGGAGTCATTGTCTCACAGAGCTTTGTTTTATTACAAGTGACAGAAGTGGCACATCTCTGTGAGCTTTATAATAGAAGTAGAAAGCCTTCGCTTCAGCATTCGCTAGTCATCCCTGGATCATTTTTGTGTGAAGACTTTATCGAAGAAATTGTGGAAGAAACGTGTCCTTGTCACTGATTTGCTGAACTAGTGAATGTCATTGTGCACAGACACTATTATGCAGGATTCAACAAGTTGCACAAACAGAAATTTCTCATCTTTTCTTTTCCTTTTCATCATCTTCAAGAAGACCAAGAACACGTTGAACCTTCTGATAATGTGTGTTTTCTTTAACATGCTTTGTGAAAGTAATGTAATTCAGTTTCTTCTCCTTCTTCCTCTTCTTCCACTTCGATTTTACTTCTCTAAAAAAATCTGACGTTAGTCTAATTAACAGCGGATGCACGAGCGAATCCCTTGACTACTGTCCTGGTAGGGAGGTCATAAGATCAAATCTCAGCACCATCAGTGTGGAGCCCTTGAGCAAATCTCTTAAACCTCAACTCTCAGGTGTATACGGCCAAAACATGCTGCTGATTTTATTGTATTATTGTATTACGTATATAATACGGAAGATGTGTGTGTGCCAAAGAAGCTACTTCTGAAGTTTATGCAACCATTTTTGCTTCCATAAAAATTTCAAGTTCAGCCGTTTTGAAGAGTTGATTTTATATGTGCCCCAAAATGGCCATTTTTCAGCGTTTTACTTTGAAAAATAATTTAAAATGCACATTAGTCAAAATTCTTTGAGAGTGTTGATACTAAAATTGGTGTAAGTTTCTAGAAGCATGTCACCTGTAAAAAAAAAAAAAAAAAAAAAAAAAACAGCTTAAATTAAAGTACAGTATTCAGTTTTTTGGGTAAAAGCTTAAAAAGCAAAACATCTGTAGTGTCCGTAACCATGTCAGATTCATGTCGCAACGTCTTAACAATTTTACATTTTAGAATGATATACTTTTTTTAGGTTTGTCTCTTTTCATGTGAAATCTAAATTGATGGTTAAGATCATTTAGGATTTTAAGATTAAGATTTGAATTCAAAAAGGTTACGGACACTACATATAAGGTCATGAAATTGTCTTTAGCCAATGTATTTTTTTTTTCTGTCTGTATTCACAAAAACTCTAAGTATGGATCAGGAGATAAGAAGCATAAGATATTCTTAAAAAATGGTGTTATATGATCCTATCTCAAAAATTCCCTTTTTTTTTTTTTTACCCATGTGCGATACTTTTTAGCACCAGTAGCATGTTTTGGCTGATAATGAGATAATGTACAATGTACAGCTCATAGTCAAATTTCTATGAATACATTCATTTTTAGCACATTTTCACTCAAATTGTGTGTAAGTCAGATCATCTTAATCCGGAGACTGCCTCTATATACAGTACATGGGGCGTTCAAGTCAAACCAGGACTGCAGAGTAACAGAACACAGTTATTAGAGTAAAAACTCCCTTTATTTCTGTATCACTAGTTTTACTAGTGCTTGGACACCATCAAGATAGAAAGTTTTCTCTGAACATCAGTAGCCATGAAACTCCTTCACGTCTGAAACGCTGGCCTCCAGGAACTCCTTTAATGGCCCAAACATGTGGAAATGGCTTGGAGCGAGGTCAGGACTGTGGTACGGTGGATGTGGCGGTAACTCCCAGCTGAGTTCCTGTGATGTAGATCATCATTCACAGACTTTAAAATGTTTGCAACATTCCAATGTTTTACATCGTCTAAGAGTCTCTTTTCTAAAGGTCTCCTTTTAAGTTTTCTTAAAATTTCTCACCTTTATTCATGAGAAAATCCGGCGAAAAGGTAGTTATTAGGTCGTTTGCTTAGGTGTATTTTTCTTGCCTCTGTTACGTCTGGTTTGATTAATTAATCTATATTTTTAAATTAAAATCTAAATCTGTTTTGAAACAATTATAGTGGTTTTATAAATAAACTTGAATTGAAAGAATCTTACTCTTTCTCTCTCACATGCTTTTTTCTGCATCACTCACTTTTCGTGTGTGTGTGTATGTGTGTGTGTCTCTCACACACAGTGCGCACCGTTACTATTTTTGTCAACATCCTACAGCGATCCAGGAGCCACAGGAGTAAATAGTTAAGGATGTTCTATTTGCATTTGGGATCCTGAGTGGCACAGCGGAAAGACGTTCACCCTGCCATCTGGAGCCAGGAGTTTTAGAGAGCAGATTGTCTGTGCTGTCTCCTGCGGGGGAGGGAGGGGTGGCACACTCGCACTCTCACATCAATCACAGTGACACAAGCCATTCACGGACGCACCGCAAGCCTGCGGACGCGAGCGGAATTGTGTAACGCTGTCCCCAGTGCCGCACGAGTAGATGTGCTCGTCTCGGAGGAAGCACATGATGGTCGTTACTCTCCCTGGTTGGTCATCGTCGACCCGTCAGACAGAGAGCGACGGGTGGTGGTTAGCGGTTCCTTTCAATCAGGGCCGAACTTTGACATTGGCATTGCGAGACAATGTAAACAAGTGATTTTATTTCGATTTATATGATTATTAAATAAAAACCGAAGACAGATTTTTGTGTTTTTGTTTTTCACTCCGCAGATTTTCTTGTAACCTTTGCTCTTAATGTAAAGTGATTGAATTGTCTATAACAAATGCAATAATGCCAGATCATTCATAATGAAATTGTGTTTTCTCTCTCTCTCTCTCTCTCTCTCTTTCTCAGTGCCGCCAGGGAAGCCTCCCTCTCTGGGTCCCGTGGCTCTAGCGGCTGTGATTGCCGGGCCCGTGTGCCTGCTGTGCTTCGTGCTGGTCACCGTGTTCTACGTGTGCCACAGCCGCTCGGTCATCCACCACCGCGTGCCTAACGAGGAGGACCCGACCATGGACCACCCGTTCATCACCGTCGGCACCACGCTCAAAGACCTCATCTACGACATGACTACGTCCGGATCGGGTTCTGGTGCGTCTCCTTCACACACTCCACAATCCTCTTTCCCGCCCCCGGGGCCGAGCGTCTCAGAGACACGGCTTTTTGTCATTCGATAATCTCTCCCGTAATTACCTGCTGACAGGACCGGCTACACACCCTTCTGAAACACTTTTGTTTACAGGACATGTCTGTGTCTCTGCCTGTCTGTGGGTTCCTTTGAACTCATTGTTTCGCGCACGCATCTCTTTCCGTGTCAGAGTGCAAGTGTCGTGTTGCATGCGCAAAAAATTCGGCTTTTGTTCGTTAAAATGAAAGAATCTAAAGATTTCCCTAGGTTAGGATTAGATAAATGAATGTAGTAATACATCATGCGTAATACTGCAATTTTACCGGGAAAGTACATTAGTGTGTGTACGACTCTATGACTCATATGGAGCGAGCAGCCAGAGTAAAAGCGCGAGCGTTCACACGGGACCACGGTGACCTCTCATCCCGAGCCCGTATCAGACGCGAGAACTGACGCAGCGTGTAATTACTAACAAACTCAAATTCTATAGCGTTCAGTACAGCATGAGCCGGATTTACTCAGCAAAATCTCTCTTTTATTCTGTTTGTTTGCCTTTGTGTTGTGTCTGGCTTTTACTGGTTGCGTGCATGTTTTGTCTGCGTCGATGTATTCACAGATAACGCTGTTCCATGCCGGTCTTGTAACGCTGAACAGCACTGCTTAGCAACAAAAGCTCACCCGGGACTATCTGAATCCCAGCCCAGTGTGTGTGTGTGTGCGTGTGTGTGTGTGTGTGTGTGTGGCGTTCGAATCAAATAAAGCTTTTCTCCGAAACTGCGAGGATTTTCTCTGAACGTGACTTGAAAGGCACAAGTAGTGAAACTCTGCTTGAAAGCTCAATAAACTAAAGAAACTGAGATCATTTAGCGCTGAAGCATGCGCAACTCACTCTGTGCCAATGAAGTAAGACGTTCCAGCGTCAGGACTCGATACCTCATAATGCAAATGTGTTTGACCAATCGATGGCCTGCAGTATTTATAGCTCTACACGTGTGTACCTGGGTAAAATATTCAAAGTCAGCAATCAGGGATTCAGTGGCGCTCTGCCCTGGTGAGTGTATAAGAGGAACTCTGACGGTGATCGTTTCACACCGACTCTGCGTGCCCCATCTTGTTTTCATACCTAAAAAATGGTACTCCTGTTTTTCTCCAGTGGAACGAGCTGTTCTGCCAGGAGGGCCATCAATTTTATGAGGAATGATCTCGTGAGCACATTATACAGCAGGGCTGCAGGCTCTAAAGATCATACCTGCTCCGCGATTCTCTCAATTCCAGGGCCATCGTTCTGTTTTTGGAGACACTGACTCACTTCATGGATTTCCACTATTCATCTCCTCTTATTCTGTCCTCCCCTAACTCATGTTCATACTTCAAGTGCCTGGAGAAGGTCACAGGCAGAAAAGGAGATAAAACGTCTATTTGCTAAGGAAAATGGTAAAATATACACATTTTTACTTTTATTTATTTAATTGTTTTGGTTGTCGTGATATATTAGCTGAAGGAGCTTGGTCTATGTTCAGACCTAATCGGCATATTGCTATCCCAGGAGGCTTTGGGCATGAGACGGGGTACATCCTGGACAGGGTGCCAATCCATCCAGGGCACACGCATACACAAACACACTACAGGAAATTTGGCTATTAGCCTCATCAGCATGTCTTTGGACTGTGGGAGGAAACCGGAGTACCCTGAGGAAACCCACCAAGCACATGCACACAGACCCTGGGTTGGGAATCAAACCCCGAACTACACAAGACCTACAACTAAACATCAAATTCTTCACACAAAAAGAACAAATAAAATCTAGTCGACAAATGAGGCTTTTTTTTTACCAAGGTGGAAGACAAAGAGATCAAAGACAAATCACTTGCTTCCTCCGAGACAAGTTACGCCAGACGACTTTTTTGAACAGCTGTTCGGGCACTGGGCGAGAAGAGAGTGCATGAGCTCGCAGATGCCTTTGATTGACTAGTGTCGGTATGAAAGAAGAGTGCAAAAGTAGGCAACACCTGCGCCCCAAAATAACGGCCGCTCTCCTCCCTAGACACCTGACTTTGAATGGTTTTGGTTGGAATCAAACTGGTAATCTTTAAATGTCGGGGTAGTGGTAGCTCAATGGGTTAAAGATCTGGGTTACTGATTTGAAGGTTCGGGGATCAAACCCCACCTCCACCACGTTTCCTCTTGAGGGAGGCCCTTAACCCTGTCTAGTCTGACCCTGTCCTCTGACTCCAAAAAATATCAGTGTGGTGTAATGTGACAAAACAAAGACTTCTTCCCCCTTTTTCATAGACTGGCTGGTCGCTCACTGGTCAAGCTGAAAAAGTTGTGGTTTCAATCACTTGCTTGATGGATCTGTGCATCTTTAATCTATACATTTAGAAAGCCGACTCCAGCTAAGACTTTTTATTGGATTCTGTAAGAACCATCATTTTAAAAAATTTGATATAATGCACCATGCAAACCAAAGTCTGAAATTACAGCGCTCTAAGAAACGATTAAGGTATGTCTAAAATTTCCGACAGCAAAGTAAAGCTCATCGACCTGGTGTCTATCGCAAAACACAGCTGCTATTGTATTGTACATTCCTACCCTCTCAAAAAAAAAAAAAACCTGCAAACATTCGGAATAGTTAGACCTATTCCAAAGGACAGTGCAGCTCCAGACATCATTGTGTATTGACTTGGTTTTAAATGGAAGTATAAATATAAGAAGCGATAGATAGATAGATAGATAGATAGATAGATAGATCTATAGACAGACAGATTACTGATTAAAAGTTTGGATCACTTTCTAACTCCATGGTCGATCCTGACTTTTATTTCTTTCTACATTGTAAAACAATGCTGAAGGCGTCCAAAACCTAACAGCTGTTTTCTTATAAAACTGCACAAATCTGTGTCTAAAACTCCTGATTTTAAACAATGAGTTTTCACTCCAAATATTGACTGTTTATTTTATTACTCTTTATTGCTCTTTATAGAAGTCTCCTTTATGTAGAAATGTTTTCAAAAGCATCTTTTGCTTATGCCATAGTTTTGTATGTGCCCAGGACTTGCCACAAGTATATATAGTACTATAAGTAAAACATCTGTTAGCTTTTACTGAGCTTGCTGGAGAATATGAGTTCTTCTGGTAACTTTGTCACACCCGCTCCTTTCTATTTTTTTGCAAATCCCAGGAGCGTACATTAGGTTTTTTTGTTTTCATCTGAAAACTGGTCTGTCTTGTTCTATCTATTTTTTCTTTAAAGCCATGCATATATTCTCCTGTAATGTTATTTATTTATTAATTTTTAAGTTTCTATGGAAGTACTGAATGATTTTGTACATAATTATGCAGACATGATAAACAGACTTATATATATATATATATATACACTGTAAACAGACATAGTGTGCAAATTACACAAGTGACTTTGGTAAAGTCCGGTGTATATATTGTTGTATAATGTAGAAAATTAATGATTAAACAAAAACAAAAATTCATGATAAAAAAAAAAAAAAAAAGAAATTTGCAAGTGATCCCAAACTTTTAAGCGGTAGTGTAGATAGATACATACTGTACATAGATACATACATACTTTATTGATCCCAAATGAAATTTCAAACATCCACTCGCAAGAAGAGTAACACAATAAACATTTAGTTACAAACCATCAATCATGTTGAGCGTACAGTCCAAAAAAAACAACTACACTTACTGTATGGGAGAAATCAGAATATAATATATAAAATACATATGGTACACTATACTATACGTACATTGTATATGAAACAGGAAAGCCTTTTCCTTCTTTTTTCTTTCTTTTTTTTTGCAAATGGTTTAAATGGATGTGTTTTGAGAATGATCATTAAAAACAAATCAGCTCTCATCACCGAAATTGGCTTTTTATTTGATTCGAACAGCCAAATTGGACCCGGCTTAGTGCTGGAGCGCCTGCTAGAATAAGAGGCCCCCGTGGATAGTATTAAATGTTTAGGACTTGGATGACAAATGTTTTAGTGTTTGGAAAATTGTGGCACGTTTATTAGCTTGTGAATTGCGCCGTGAATTACGGGAATAGAGAGAAAATATTGCTCTTTGTTTGGCGAGGATGTTTAGCATGCCCTTGATAACTTAATGAATTGATGGCACGTGCTCATGGCAACGTTTGGGAGATAGTGAATAATGATAACTCTTTATAATGTGTAGATGTGCAGCCCTGCCTAGTCCACACACACATGCTTTTGTCTTGTGAGAACCTTCCATTGATATAATAATTAATGCAACTAATTATGCTAGACCTACACTTATAACTATGGCTTATGCTAAAATGTATCTTTGAAGCGAGACCAGCAGTCGTTAATCATCTGACTGAGATCCAATTAAACTGACAATTTTGAATAATATCTTGATTCCCGGGGTTCATTTTTAGTCTTTGTCTCCCTTTGTGTCTCAGGTCTCCCACTGCTGGTGCAGAGGACCATCGCCAGGACCATCATCCTGCAGGAGAGCATCGGGAAAGGCCGCTTCGGGGAGGTGTGGCGGGGAAAGTGGAGAGGAGAGGAAGTGGCGGTGAAGATCTTCTCCTCTCGGGAGGAGCGCTCCTGGTTCCGTGAGGCTGAAATCTACCAGACGGTCATGCTGCGCCATGAGAACATCCTGGGCTTCATCGCCGCCGATAATAAAGGTCAGTACGTCGCCGTGTCACCTCCAGCTCAGGTTCAGACCAGGACCAGGGTGCAGGTTTTAGAACAGCGCAATATACATACATTTAATATGGCGGCATGGATAGATATTGTGGAAGAAAGTCTGGCGGCATGGAAGTGATGACCTGAGAAAGACCTGAGAAAGGTGGTGACCTAAGAAAGACCTGGGTGCCTTAAAAAAAAAAAAAAAAAAAAGTGAGCAAATTGTCTGTTTAATTTAACTTCCTAGGTGTCTGTACACTAATGGATTAAACACAGCTGCTGCTCATTGGAATGGTATTAAATGCGTAATGAATAAAATATATATAAAAAAATAATATAAACATAGACGGTGGCTTCCCTTTGCACCTTCAGGATCCGGGTTCGATTCCCACCTCATGAAGTGCATGAAGCTTGGATGTTCTCCCTTGGTGGGTTTTCTTCGGGTACTCCCTCTCACAGTCCAAAGACATGAAGTAATTAGGCACAAGACATTAGAATATTTGCACAGGCAATCCCAAATTGCCTGTAGTGTGTGTGTGTGTGTGTGTGTGCTCTGCGATGGATTGGCACCCTGTCCAGGGTGTACACTGCCTCGTGCCCTATCTTGTGCGATAGACTCCAGGCAACCCTGTACAAGATAAGTGGTATAGAAAATAATAATTAAAAAATATATATATATTATTATATATATATTTTTTTTTTGGTAATTTTTTCCCCAAACATTAATAGATTGTGCAGTTTGAATTCAGACCATATCTCATCATCATATAACTTTATTTAATTTTTTCAAGCATTCCTAATTTGTATTGAATTAATAAATGCTAATAAAATTTTAATTAATAAACATTCATTAAAAAAAAAAATGCAACTGCTAGTAACGAACTTGCAGTATTCCCCCATACAGGTGTAACAGTATAAGATGTTTTAGCTTGAGGTGTATTATGTATTCCTGACCATTCCCTGGTCTGTCCTCTCTCAAGCCTCACACATACACACACACACATACGGCACGGTGGCTTCGGGGCGGGAATGTTGCACCGTCATTGTTCCGTATGAAAGGAACGGAGGCAGAATCCTGGGTCGTCGTTGTCGAGCCTTTAACCAGGGAGCAGTGAGAACGCCCCCTCATTACAGAACATGGCACGTGTTGTTGTGTGTGTGTGCCATGCTGTCGTGATGTTCATTCAGTCATTTATTCATGCACCTTTTATACTGCTTATCCTGGAAGGAGCCTATTCCTGGAAACTTTAATCATGAGGCAGGGTACACCCAATCCATCGCAGGGCACACACACACACATTCACACACTTCGGGCAATTTGGAAACACCAGTTAACCTAATCTTTGGACTGTCGGAGGAAACCGGAGTACATGGAACACAGGTACACAGGTAGAACATACAAACCCCATGCACACAGAGGTGAGGTGGGAATCGTACCCTCGACCCTGGAGATATAAGACCACAGGGATATTCAAGCAACAGTAAACATCTAGCAGCTAGAACACTGATTATATGGAATAGATCAGACACACACCGCATTTAATTAATGCTGGAGCTGTAGTACATGAAGCACAATTAACTACAGTTAACTGAAGTGTGATTGAGGGTGATCAGCAGAGCCGGGCTTTCGTTTCTGGATCATGTTAAAAAAATATTAAAAGTGCAGTACAAAGCACTGTCTTGGCATTACGAAAAAAAGAACCTTATTCCAATGAATTCTGCCTCCTGCATTATGATTAGTTATAATTGAGAATTTGGACAAAATGGACCAATTGTTGTCATAAGAACCCTTGCACCTCCAGGGTCCGGGTTCGGTTCCCGCCTCGGGTCTCTGCGCATGGAGTTTGCATGGTCTTCCAGCGCTTGGTGGGTTTCCAGTGTTACAGATTATTCTAGTTGGCGTTTATCAAATTGCCCGTAGTCTTGTGAATGAGCATGTGAGAGTGTGTGTAGGTGTGTGTGTGTGTGCCCGGCGATGGATTGGCACCCTGCCCAGGGTGTCTCCTGGGATAGGCTGCAGTCTCCCCGTGACCCTGTATACAGGATAAAGCGGGATAGGTGATGAGTGAGTAAGTGAGTAGAAGAATTATGGTAGCTAAAAAACTAAAAACCATTTTTAATTGGCACGATGTTGTCAGAACCTCAGTCGCAGCTACAGGACCGGGCCAGCACCGCTTGGATTAGAGCTGAATGACACTGATGAGGGAATTCAAGCTTTCCACCCTGCCCCGTTTCATGTCTGACTGTAAACATGAACCAGCCAGTGTGTTTATTAGCTTTGACATCATGTCTCGTCTAGTCTTCTGTGAGAACTGCTTTATATAAAAAAGAAAAAAAAAAAAAAAGCAGCTGTTTTCCCCAAACTTGACAATAGTGTTTACTGGAAATCATGCAGCTTACTTCATTTGTGATTTCTCTTAAAGTTTGGTCGCGAATGTTGATAAGAACAGAAACCAATGTGTGTGAGTGTGTGAGAGAGAGAAGTGTGTTTATATAGGAAAAGGGCAGTGCTAGGAGTCGGAGCAGCTGCTCTGAGATTTCACCCGGCCATCTGGAATTGCATGGAGCTGTGAGCCAGAGGTCTTCTTTATTCCGTCCATTAGTCCATTACTCTCCCGCTTAGTCCCCTCGCCCCGGTTTAATCTGCTCGCATTTTAAGATGCATCGTCGCCCATGTAATTACATCGAGAGTATGGACAACAGCATCCTCGTATAAAAGAATATCGCAAACCAACAGAAACAAACCGAACAAAAGAGTTTCCTGTTTACGTTATTCAGCCGAGACTCGCTGACATGAACGTCTGCAGTTGAGAAGAACACACACACACACACCCACAGCAGTTTGGATACTTTTAGTCCAAATGGAAAAGTTTGATCTTGTTTGTGGTCGTCCATAGCAACCTGTGAATCAGACACTCTGCACATTCTATTTGTCACAGACACGAAGGTGAGTCAAAAATGATCAGCACTCTGTAGAATTTACCTTAATTTACTTTTAGAAAAGACAAATACGTCATCTTTCCCGATGCACCGCCGTCTTCAAGTTTTCAGCTGAAGTGAACCTTCGTCCTGGTTTCAGGGGACCAAAAAGATAAGAGGCAGACGGAGCGAGATCAGGATTATAAGGGAGGGATGCTCTAACACCTCAAAAAATGATGAGTGGCGACATTGTGGGCAGAAGTGGGCGAGATCACAACGCCCTCGGATAGCAGTCTGCTATTACAAATTGAACCGTCAATCGAAGTCAAGTTCGTCAATCTTGGCAAACTGTGTCGTTCGTGGACCTTGAGTGGTGCACAGTAATGCTGGAGCATGTTCGGGTCTCTTCAGGACCTTCTGTACACTCGTGTGCTTCCAACATAGTGGTAACAACCATATGAGGCAGTGATGGGCAGGTGAGCGCAAACTTTTGGCCACATAGTGTAAATGATGCTGTGTATCATTATCAGCATAAAATCCAAATACGAGGGGTGTTCAAGTCAAACCGGGACTTTTTGTGAAACAGCTTTTTATTCTCACAGCTGTTTGACTCGAACACCCCTTGTGTAAACGGGGGTTGTTCTTGCATAACTAGAAAATTGTCATTGTTAGCAAATGCCTGGAATAAAACACTTCATCTGTGTTGTTGTAGGAAATATTCTTATCTTTTGAAGTTGCCAAGCTGTTTTTTTCCTCCTTTACTCTCATTTCATTGTGAACAAGATGTACCCGTGACTTCGTTCGTGCAGGATTTAATTCCTCACTCATAGGTATGTTTTTAAAAATGTTCAACGCCATCGGTTGAATTTTGAAACAAACTAAAAAATCTAATTTTTAAATCAAATTTAGAAAATAAATGTAAAAAAAAAAAAAAAATTTTTTATCATAAGGTGCATGGAATGACGGTGCGAGATCGCGTTTATTAAGTAGATTTCAATTGCACACTCATAAGCGTGTATTAACAAATGTACAGCGCCATCTGTCGAATTTTGAGATGAAGTAATGATTTTTTTTTTTATGATAGAAGGGCGTTTTCCATTTAAATTAGCATATCTTCTCTTCCTGCGGGCCGAATTCGATGAAACGAAGCCTATATGTTACATCAAGATCGACCAAATACGCCTGTGAAAACCGCATTAAAGTTAGTTTAGTAGTTTTTACGTGATGTGTGCACAAACAAACAGACAGATAAAAATTCCAAAAACCATCTCGATATATTACAATGTACAGACACGCCGACTTTACAGTTGTATTATATGTATAGATTTTGTCTAGACTACGCTGCGGCGTTCGCTCATTAATTCCTCTGCGCTTCGGACTTGTTTCTTTTCTGCTTCCCTCATCAGATAAACCCCTTTTCTTTATCCGGCGCTCCTGACATCATGATTTGTTATTCTGTATATGAATATCTTTAGTATATGCTGCTAAATCAGTGGTTTAGCGTAGGTAGGATGTAGAATACATCTTATATGTCTGAATGATTCTTAGCTTTGCACGCATGGACGCGTTCCTTCTTCACAGTTCTCTATGCGATTTAGTACTTTAATGATTTATAATCTCACGCTCCCTGAAAAAAGGATGATTCGCTTTTGAGGTTCCTGTCTCAGGGAGTTTTATTTCTCATGCCTCTGGCTCGCTCGTTACGGATCTCATTCTAGACCTGGATTTCTGTGAAGCTGCTTTGTGACAGCGTGTGTCGTAAAAAAAAAAAAAGGCTTTCATCACATTTTATTGCACGGAACATCAGAATAGATGTGTCAATGTTTTGTTTTCCTTTTTGTTTTTAGATAACGGAACGTGGACCCAGCTGTGGTTGGTGTCCGATTACCACGAGCACGGCTCCCTGTTCGACTACCTGAACAGATACACAGTGACCGTGGAAGGCATGATCAAGCTGTCCCTGTCCACGGCGAGCGGCCTGGCTCATCTGCACATGGAGATCGTCGGGACGCAAGGTAAAAAAAACAACCCAAGAACAACGTGCCTGCTTATTAAGGTTGATGAATGACTAAAAAGTTTACAGGAAAAGACGTCTGCCTGAGTGTTCCAGGCGGGGTGTGTTTCCTGTTTCCCTGGTGTGATCATAACCTGCGCCATGATCGCTTCGGAGCAGGAGCGTCTGCAAGTCTGGCAGAGCTAACGAAACAGTTTATTTAACTCACACCGAAACTCCGAAAGTATTCCTTTGGGTGTCTGTGTCTGTTCATGTGTGTGTGTACGTGTTTGTGTCATGAAATTCGATTTGTGTGTGTGTGTGTGAGAAAGTGCTGCCAGACTTTTACTTCTAATTGACTTAAAAAAAAAAAAAGACTATTTTTTCTCATTTTCTCCACTTTAATAAAGAGACCACCTAAACTCCTGTCTGCCCCCGGGGCTAGACGGACGCACCGGTCCAGAACAGTCACCCGAGCTTTTATATGGCGCGCTTCTGGAGTTGAACAGCTTCCAGAGCCGCGTATTGATGTAATTAAGGATCCCGAGACAGCTGCAGATGATTTCCTCAGCCTTAACAGAGCAGCGAATGACTAAAAGCTGAGATTTGGCTGACACTGTCCTTGTAGGATGCTCAGTTTGTAGGCGTGGGGGTGGGGGGGGGGCGGGGATGCTCAACAGATGTTAATTAAGCTGCTCTCTTTTTCCTTCTTATTCAGCCAGACGGCACGATTTCTCTGTGCCCCAAAGCCGAGGTAATCGCTACTCTTAATTAGTCCCTCGTTTTTCAGCGTCGTTTTCAAGACAGGAAGTCTGACGGGACGGATGTGAGGAGACACGGATTGATACGCAAGCTGTGACGAAGCAGTTTTATATAAAAGCGTTCGATTTGGCATCAGTTTTGTTGGATAGTTTGATTTTTATTTTTGTTTCTTATTACAATGCAGCAAATGGAAGCTAATTCTCCATGACGCAGCTTTATTATTGAGCACTCAGGCTTTTTTAGGACAGGGTTCGTCTTTGGTGTAGTGTGAAAAATGTGCCGGAAAAGTGTGAAAATTTCTTTAAAAAAAAAAAAAAAAAAAAAGGGATAAAAATCCAATTTGTACTGGTATCTGTCTGATGTGAAAATGTTAAAATTGAGTTTTTTGTTTTTTTTTTCTTACAAGAGAAAAATGCCTCCCATTTCACATTGTTGGTGAGACGTGAGAGTGAACGGCGTAAAAGCTGGGAATAATAGCACTACTCAAATTGCATTACTCTGGCTGTAGGCTTGCGTCTATCATTAGAGTGGGACCGCGGCGCCCAGCCTGCACTCGCGAGCTGCCTGAAAACAGCGTGATCGTTAGCTGTTAGACTGAAAAGAGGAGCGCTGTTAGACGGAGCGGCGAATAAACACACGCCCAGAAGTTTTTGCTGAAAAGCCGTCCTGAGAGCACTCCGTTTTTTTGTTGTTTTTTTTTAAGCAAGATCCATCTCGGCTCCAGATTCTGTTTGAAATGCGTCATGCATGAGCAACCCACTTAACTCTGTTTACGTTGGACGCTGAAAGCAATGAACTCCTCCTTCTCGTGCCGAGTTTAAACAGAGGTCTTTAAAAGAGACTGCCCCTGACCTGACCGTTCAGAACCTGCAGTATCAGCATCTTGACAAAGTGTACACTTGTACGATTCTTGCATATTTTCTCAATTTGACATATTCTAAATATTATATTTGATATTTAAAGTTTAAAGCATTGTTTTATGTTTATATACACTCCATAACTGTTGTACTTCAGAATCCATCACATGCAAGATACAAAGAGCGCACGGCCTGTACTTTCGGCCAGCGTGAGGTAGAAACAGGCTTTGTGTTGTGCTACAGAAGAAGCGAAGATTTGGGAGAAAAAAATCTTTTCTTTCTTTTCTTTTGTGTGCTGATTCATGTATGACCCTAGAATCAACTTTTTAAAATGATTTATTACATTTATAATATGGATGCATCCCGCTGATCTGCCTGTGACTGGAATTTCCTGGTTTTCAATGAGACAGGCATGACCGATCAGCCTCGAATATAAACTAGATCCTGCGCAGCGTGAACGAGCTTCCAAATAGTGCAACTGAAGCGTATTTTTATGGAGTTGCGTAATCAAAAGTCATGTGCGTTAAAAAAAGCCACCTATCAGCCTTTTTCTCCAAACTCTCTCATTTACACACTTACGCCAGACAAGTACAGACACTGTGAGCGCAAATTAGTCTTAAAGTTAGTTACGACTAGACAGTGTCTAGTTTTGAGGTCTTATCACCGAACTGTGCTTGAAGTCTATATACAGTACGTCAAGCCGTTTTACACGCTCGTTCGTGAGAAATGTCCTGGTTTGACTCCGTAGTTTGCAGTTCATATTTTTTAATTAATAGACATTACTCTGTTTTCACTTTGACATGAAGGAGTATTTTTGTTTTGCATTATTATGCATTAATAAGTATAGTTAGGGCTCAGGATTGTGCGATATAGTGCGACATTCTTTTATTGTCAGCACAACCTACTGTAAGTCACGTGATGATATGAACTATCTTTTATTTTTAAGTATATAAACATGACTAGGAGGGAAAAAAGGGTCACATAGGCAAGGAAATAGCACAGGTACTTATGATGACTTGTTTTTATTGTTGTTTCTGGTTGCTTCTGTGAACAAAAATAATAATAATAATATTATAAGGTTAAAATTAATATTATTCCAGTAGAGGTTTTGTGTTTTAAAAGTTAACCATAATTTCGTTTTTTTTTTACGATAATTTTCTACCTGACAAACCCAATTGTACAGTTTGGTGTCTGAAGGATCCTGAAACACACCGGCAGGACTTCTTTATTTCATTTATTTTATTATTATTGTTTTTTTAAATCAGTTTTTGGCGAACCGTGCCGCTTGTGTTAAAACAAAAATTACTGTTATTGTCAAAAAGGCCAAATTATACTCATCATGATTCAGTGTTGAAAAGTGGTGAATATTTTTTAAAGACACTTTATAAGCCCCATTCACACAAACACACACACACACGCTGTACACATTATTCACACACACTGTACACATTATTCACACACACACACTGTAGACTTTATTCACTCACTACATTCACACACACGCACTATACAGTATATGCCTCATTTACACTATATACTGGCTAGTGTGTGTTTGTGTGTGTGTGTGCGCGCGTTCCTATAAATCCTTTAGCTCAGGAACTGCACTGCACCACCGCAACATCACATCAGTCGTGCTCTCAGAGACCCGCCTCTGTTCGCTTCAAGGCCTCCCTTTTTGTTTTCACCTGCCTCGCCTGCGGGCCTGCAGTTCTTTTCCAACATCTTCCCCATCAAGTCAATGAGCAGACTTACTTTTCTTTTCTGTCTCATTTATAATGAGCTCTGAATCTAACCTCACTTTTTTTTCTTCTTCTTTTTTTTATCTGCAGGCAAACCAGCTATCGCTCACAGAGATCTGAAGTCCAAGAACATTTTGGTGAAGAAGAACGGCACTTGCTGCATCGCGGATCTCGGCTTGGCTGTGCGCCACGACTCAGCCACAGACACCATCGATATCGCCCCAAACCACCGAGTGGGTACCAAAAGGTAATCCAAACTCCCTATCTGACCCTCTTCCCCCCCCCAAAGCTCATTGAGTTGCAGCTGAGGTATTTATCGGTGGTTTGCTCGTGTGGTTTCGGAAAGCCAAAAAGTTATTTTAAAACGTGCTCAATTTTGACACGAGCAAAACTTTTAATTTATTTATTTTTTTTACCTTTAAACCACAGAGGACCATGGTGTTAGGTGTAGTATCTCAAATCAGATCTCAGAACAGAAAATAAAGCAAGTTTATATATGAACATGACTTTCTACAAGTATTTCCTGCTTATTTTTAATACATCTTTATTCTGGTTATTAAATTGAATTGGAAAGATAATGTGAAACCTCAAGCTCGAGTGAGTTAATTGACGAAATGACTACTTGAAATCATTTCTAATTGAAATTAAGCTGTTTTACAGAAGCACCACAGAACTGAAAGAAGAGACTCAGAGCTTCCAATGATCCAGACGTTCTTATATTTTTAATGTCGCCTTGAGGAACAGTTCTCCAGGTCTTCTTCCCAAAGGACTTTTTTTTTTTTTTGCCTCTCATTTTTGGCAAGTTTTTGTCTCTCATTTTTTTTTACAGTTCAGGCCGTGTACCTGACCAGTTTCAGAGAAGGGTGTTTGGTTTGTTAAGCCACAGAGAACAAGAACTGAATCATTCAAGCATAAAAACATCAAAAGGCATGAACCAGTGAGAAACAGGTGCAGACGAGGACAGATGATCAGGCCGTGATGATTGGTATACTGGTGATGCTGAATGCTGAGTGGTTGGAATGGCCGAGAGGGGATAGGCTCCAGCGCCCCCACGACCCTAAACACAGAATAATTCAGTATAGACGATGAGTGAGTGAGAGTGATTGACTTAAATCTGTTGACGGAAAAAATAGGCACATGATGAAATTTTCTGTTAGGAAGGCCAGGTAATTTTTTTCCACACTACAGGAAAGGAGTTCCTACATTTTATATAGTTAGTTTGTTTATTTGATTGAGAGATGGGGGAAAAAGACCGACTAGTGAGAGAAACAGTCTTTATAGCTGCTATAACGTGAGCGATAAAATTAACTCTTGATTGTCTTGTGAGATTCCCTAACATTATACCGTATATCACTACAAAATGTTAAAGAAACACAATATATCTTTTATTAACGGAGACTGTCGGCAAGTCACGGTAATGGTAGAAGAAGAAGAAGAGAACACTTTGGCTGTGCTGTTATTGAGAAATAATCCACCTCATCATTAGAACTGTGAATTCTCGATTCGATTCGATAGCGCTAATGTACAGCGTCTGATTTGTGTGAAAGCTTTCTACTTTTGAAATGCATTGAAATGTTGTAAGACTTGTGTTGGGGATTGTTCCACTCTGTGGCCGTAACCACGCATAAACTATACTTTCACAAAATGCGAGTATTTGCAGAAGATTTTCTTTTGTCTGCAAATGATGGGGAATTTTTTTTTTCTTAAGGAATTTATCAATTTCAGACCGTTTATCAATTGACTCATCGATTTCAATTCCTTGGTTCCACTATTTTAATCACACAACTCTATTCAGCGCCGTCCTTTGTGTTTTATTCCTTACCTACAGTGTGAACAGGATAATCCTCAAAAATACGGCATGTTGTTTCTTACGACACAAAGATTCCGACCGCGCTGTTACTGCCGAATAAAGAGCAGTAATTCTGCCTCGTGTGGCTCCGCACCACACCGCCTCCCCGATTATTATTTTCCTCTAATGGCATATCCTGTTGTGTTTCATTCTTCACCTCCAGGCTTTGGGAACACATTGGACACGTTTTCGGATACAGCTCTATAAAAATGTTTTGATGGAAACAGAATGTCCACCTGTGGTTGTTTTGATAGCTAGTTTTCTAGCGTGCTCCAATACTTCACAACTTAGCCAGTTAGTTTCCCAGTAGTTCCCAGTTACTGTCATAGCAGCGGGTAGTGAATGAGGAGAAAGAACAGCATGTGAGCGAGGCGAAGACAGCAGACATGTGAGTCACCGCGGAGTAACACACAGCTCATACAAATGCACCGTCTTTCCACTGCAGGACACACACGCGCGCGATGTTTTATTCTTTAAACATTGCCTCACTGTAAAACAGCACCATTGCAGGCGAGCCTTGATTGCGTCTGCTGTTGTTCTTTCACTGTTAAGTCAAGTAGAAAATCGCTCTAATGATCCCGTGGGAGGCTGTAATTCAAAAGATGATATTCCGTCACAGTTGTGAGCCAGCAGGCCTGGAGAATGCTCCACAGTTTGGCTTCACATCTCTTGGGCCTTAAACGACTGCTGGAGAGCGTCAGGATGGCAGTTTGTCATCCATGGCATGGTGCATGGCATCGTCTTGAGTGTGTTGTGTAGTGTTAAGTCCCGATTCTTTAAAGGAGCCAGAGGAACAGTTTGCCTGCTTGTCAGATCCACGCCACTGCTGAGCGCCATTCTCACTCACTTTAGCGAGCTGGCGCGCGGCGCAGGTGCTTTGTGAGGATAGCCTCTGGTCAGTTACAAGTTGATTGAAGAGAATGGTGTGAAGTACAGGATAGCTCGCCGGTCGTATCGAGATATTTATTTAGCTTGGTCTCTGGGAAAGTGTCACTGAGAGTTCTGGCATTGGTTCCTCGGTTCCTGACTGGGCCAAAAGCATCAGGTGAGATGCGAGCACCGTCTGGGCTCAAGGCCCATGCTCTACCTGTCTCTCTCAGCTCTGGAGTGTGTCTGGATAAATAAGGCTCAAAGCCTTGACGTCACCCGGCTCTGAATGTTGGAGAGATTAGCTCAGCTGACTGACGGCCTTCCTTCCTGAAACTCCAGCCGAAACCTGGATTTTTATCTAAAACCAAACCCAACCCCTACTGGAGCAACAGGCTCTTGGTTTGTTTAGCTGACATGCATTTGTAGAAAGTACTTTGTACTTTTTAAACCAGGAAATGGACAGATAGCTTCATAGTCACATTATATGGCCAAAAGTTTGTGGACAGCAGGCATTACATCCAAACTGTTGCCACAGAGATGGAGCCACACAGTTACTTCTTATTTTTATTATTTTTATTCCTTCATTGGAATGAAAAGGCCCAAGCATTTACATTACAACATTTGGCAGGCGCCCTCATCCACAATGACTTACAGTTGAGGGTTAAGTGCCTTGCTCAGGGGCACAGCAGTGGCAGCTTGTTTGTTCCGATATTTGAACCTGTCACTTTCTGATACATAGTCCAACATCTTAACCACAACAATACCCCTATGTACAAAGCAAGCACCGTGAAGACATGGTTTGTGAAGGTTGGAGTGGAATAACTTGGCCTGGAATTGCTTAACCTCACTAATACCCTCTCACATGAGTTATAGCAGCTTTTTCTTTTTTCCTCTTTTGAAGTAAACATTAAAAACTATCAGCTTTTTTTTTTCTTTTTGGGGCTTCAAAATCTGACCCTAAAAACTCTACTTACACTACTTACCCTAGTGTACTACTTACACTAATAATCTCTTCAGATGAATCTCTATATCATCACACCCATGATATAGAGACATAGTTTTTTGTATCCCTTTATTATAAGTCTTATTATATACAGGGTATATACCATACAAGCCAATATACTAAGTTAAGCATGTGTGTGTGTGCATGCTTTACATTACATCATCTTATGACTAATGAGATTTGAGAATTAAAAAGTGTTGTGGGCCAATTAATCAATAACCCACAGCCAAGAACGCTGTTTCACTGAATATCAGCATGGCTGCGAGTGTTATTTAGTTTTTCATGCAGTGATGATATTAGAGCGTAACACCACCGGGACGTTTATACAGTATGTATCACTGTTGTATAAAAGCAAAATCACACTCGAGGTCATACTGTTACAGTATACTGAATATCATGACCGAATCACTGCCGTGCTGATATTCAGTACAACAGCACTCCAACTCATGTGATATTGCTTAAATATAGAACAGTAACAGGCGTTTTGGACACAGTATGAATAATTGAAGTTAATTGGTGCTTTATTAAGGTAAGCGTACCAAAAAAAGCTAGTGTGTTTTGTGTAGTGTAGCGTTGATTGCCATGGTAACGTACAGATTGGTTGATTCTATAACCAATGCTGTTATACTTAATATATGCACTTGTATAACTTGTGGTAACAATTATTTTGGTCTTTTCAGGATGATGCTGTCTCCAGAATTGCACCCTTTGTCTGTGCTCCAGTGTTCTTAATAATAGCAATAACAGAACCTAATTTATTTTTTAAAGAATGGGCTTCTGGAGCATTTTTATTTTTTTAATTGGGTCCTTTCTGCCGAGTTTGCTGTCATTACAGAGTTGAAATTTGAATCTCTTAAGCAGTATTTGGGTTTTTTTGTTTTTTTGTTCTCTCTGTGTGTTCTAATTAAATCTCCAAACTGTCTCCCAACAGGTACATGGCCCCTGAGGTCCTTGACGATTCAATAAATATGAAACATTTTGAGTCGTTCAAGCGAGCGGATATCTACGCCATGGGCTTAGTCTTCTGGGAAATTGCAAGCAGATGCTCGATTGGAGGTGCTTCAGTTAAAATGACTGTCTTTTCATATTACCGTTGCGCTTTGGTACTGCATTAGATAGATTATATTTTCCCTTTCTGTGTCCTCTTTGGATTTGCATTTCGCGAATCCGGATCAAGCAGCAACTAATGAGAAGAAAGTTCAACACAATCTTTAATGTAAAAAAAAAAAAAAAAAAAAGTATAAAAACTGCCTGGATTTACGTTTTTTTTTCTTTCTCCTCCGCCAGGCATTCATGAAGACTACCAGTTGCCATATTACGATCTGGTTCAGTCAGACCCGTCAGTGGAGGAAATGAGGAAGGTGGTGTGTGAGCAGAAACTGCGGCCCAACATTCCCAACAGATGGCAGAGCTGCGAGGTACGCCGTCGATCCGACATCCTTCCCGAGCGTTTCTCAGTCGCGCCGTTTCCCCCCACAGCCTGAGACGAGACACATCGTGTATTTCGGTGTTCAATCTGCAGTTCAGAGACGAGTCAAATTCCTACATGTGTGTTTATTACTGTTATCAGAGCCAAGCGTCTGAGCCAAACCGCAGCCCCCAGGAGAGATGTGTGTGACACTGTGTGTGTGTGTGTGTGTGTGTGTGTGTGTGTGTGTGTGTGTGTCTGTGTGTGCAAGAGAGAAAGAGAGAGAGAAAGAGGGAGAGAGAGACTGCAGCCTTTTTGAGCTCTCTCAGATTTCCTTCCTCTATCGTTTGCCATCCATCAAGCCCACAGCAGCCGCATCCTCCACTCCACCTTTATTAGCATCCTTTTTATTACGCAGAAAAAGAGGCACAATTACATTAGGCCTAATTCTCCATAATGCATTTCCGTAATCTAATCAGCATCTGCTCGACCTTGATCCTTTTTTTTTTCTCCCCTCTTTTTTTTTTTTTTTTAAGAGCGCCAAATTGACTAGTGTGCCACGTTTGCTCTGCTTCCTAGGCGAGTTTATTGTAAACCTGGCCGATCGCCTGCAGCGTTTGTTGGGGTGTGATTTAGCGCATGACGTCTGCAGCATTTGGTGGAGTAATGTAAGCAGATTGTGCATTCTGCTTGTGTTTACGACTCGGCCGCCTACACTCTCTCTCTCTCTCTCACACACAAACACATACGCGCGCAGGTGTCTTAGCCATGACTGTCGCAGGCTTGCTGGGACGGTGAAAGGGCTGAGATTACATTTACACACTCTTGCTTCACCGAGGCTACCTCCTAAAACAGGAGCAGTGAAAATGGCTGGGTTATTATTTTTTTTAATGACCTCTCTAAGGAACTCATTGTGAATTGACCACAGGTTTGTGCATCATATCCCGGTGTTGCAGCATGCCGAGACAAACTTTATTTCCCAGACTTTATTTGGTCTAACACCGTGCGACACTAATAATCATTATTTTATTGCCTAAATGCATTCAATTTGTAAGTGATCACAGTACGCTTCAGTTGGAGAAGCCTCGACCCCGCTGTACGGGGTGCTAGAATTTTATTGCCTCTAAGAGGAAGGTTAAAGCATTTAAAAAGAAAAGGCTATAAATAGTTGGTGCCTCACACCACATACTGTATGATTTCATTAGCTAGTTAGATTTATTTATTTCAGTCAGGTCTCCCGCTGTGTCTGCGGATGCAACAGCGTGGACGCCGATTTTCATCGCAGACGGAAGGCCAACATCTGCTAATTAAACAGGCGTAGTTACAAGTAGTTATCGCTCGTGCTTGAACAAAAACCCGAATGATAATACGACAACTAACACGATGGCTTTATTAACCCCAGAGGAAATGCACAAATTGTTGCTGGGTATGAATGAATGTATCTGGTGCCCTGTGGTGAACTTGTGTCTCATCTGATATGTATTCCAGCCTCGTGCTCGGTGGTCCAGTGGTGGGACTGAATATCAATAAAGAAATTAAGGCTTATCCGTACGGTGCATTGCCACACTCCCGGCACTCACTCATTTGGCTTCAGGTAGCCAGTACAGCTGTGACACTCAGCACGCGGGCCGTGACATGGTTTCAGATGTCCTGCCAGACCGCTCTAAATGAATATTAATATAATAAAAATATAACCAGTCCCCATCTGCTGCATAGGCGAAAGAGGTTGTAAACAGTGTAGACAAATAAAGTGGTGGGAAAGAAAAGCGGAAATTTTCATTTTTCTTTCAAAGTCTGTCAAGTTCAGCTTGAAATTACAATTTTACATGGCATAGCAGTCAATAGATGTGTTCCCTAACGAATGTTGTTAATTCAAATTTCATTGGTTCAATTCAAATTTCATTGGTTCAATTCAAAATTCATTGGTTCAATTCAAATTTGGACGCAAATGTCTCCAGGTGTGTGATGTATCTGCTGCAACGTGCAAATGGTAGAGTCAGTATTTGGCATTGATAGCATAACCCCATGGACCCATCGTGCCCTGTGTCGACAGTTCAGGCTGGTGGAGGTGGTGTAATGTTTTTTTTTTTTTTGGTTATATGGTGGACCAAACTATAATATGAACATTACAGCCTGAGTCTGTGTAGTGTTGAAGATCGTGTGCACACCAGTATGGCCAAAGTCTACCCATCCTCAAAAGGCTCTTCCAGCATGATCAGCATGCACCATGATCTCAACACCACCTGAAACTGATTCAGTGAAAATAACAATAAGCTGAATAATGTTGTAATTAGTTCAGTCACTAGATCCAAACCCATTAGAGCACCTTTGAAATTTGCAGCCTGACACATCTGTATCAATATTGCGATGGAGATACTGTAGATAATGCATTCAACTGAACTAGAATGCAGGTCAGACCAAGAACAAGCCATGAAGCCCAAGAAAACCATTATATAAAACTACCTTTACAGCTGGTGATGTTTCCAGGAGCATATTGAACTCCGATGTTTTGAAATGGAAAACAAGTTGAACCATGGGAGTATTCCTAGAGCTGGTCTTCTGGCCAACTTCAATAACCAGGCCAGAAGGATCTTCATCAGGGAGGTGACCAAGAACTTCAGAAGTCCTCTAGAGACAGAAGAACATTTCTAAAACTTCTACTGAACCCTGGGGCTTGTTTAGTAGAGTGGAGAGATGGAGGACACTTGTGAGTAGGCCACTCCTGAATAGGCTGCTGTTTTATGCACTTAAAAGACTATGAGAGCAGGAGCACAAAAAAAAAAAAAAACTTTCTGGTCTGTTGAGTCCAAAAGTTAACTTTTTTTGGGTTGAACTCCAAAAACTGTATCTGGCAACAAAAAAAAGCTGCATCGTCAGCAGCATCTGGTTAACACCATCCCTATGGATGGTGGTGCCAGTATCTTGCTATAGGGGAGCTTCTCAGCGCCAGGATTAGAATTGACAGCGGGAAGATTGCAGTCAGATTCACAGAGGTCCTTGAAGAAAACCAGTTCCAGAGTGTACCAAAACAACACTATAGTGGCATCAGGACAATTCTCTGAACGTCCTTGAGTGGCCCACACTTAAACCCACATGAGAATGTTTGCGAAGAGACCAAGCGTTAGCAGTTCGCACACACTACCCATCTAACCTTATTGAGCTTGAGTGAATCTGGCAGTAAGAATGAGAGAAATTGCCCGAATTCAGCTGAGCAGAGCTTGATGAGACTTACCCGAGAAGAACCGAAGCTGTAATTACTGGCATAGGTGCTTCTACTGAAAGTGCTAAATAAAGGGTCTGAATAAGATTTTAGATTCGTAAAGTTTTCTAAAAATGTTTTCGGTTTTATATAGAGAGAGTAATGGGCAAAAAAATTACACTGAAATCTTTTTATAAGCTTTATAAATGAAATCTATTTAAAGAGACTTTATAAATAAAATCTATTAAAAAAGGATTCATAAAAACTTTGAGGCTCAATCCCCTGAGATTATATAAATATATATTTAATGTAAGGTATTCAGACACAGGCATGAACAGATACCGCATTATTTCTCTGGTGTTTTGGGGGTTATTTTTAATGAAAGCTTTTTAGAAAGATTTACAGGGGACGTCTGGTTGAGACTAGAGGTGTGCATTTGGGATTGCAGGAAGAGGAAGTTTCGTGCGGGTGTGAGCACATAATGAAGCTCCGGACAAAAGAAGAAGATTTCATATGGACCTCCAGTAACTGGCTTGAAATTAGGCTATATATATCTAATTTTGAAATAGATCCAGGGAGATTCAGTACTAAATAATATTGGGCAAGTATGCAGTGAAAAAAAAAAAATGAGCGGAAAAAAAATTATCTTTCAGAATTGATAGCCCATGCCCATATTTCATCCTAGTCTTTCCAGAGACATATTGGTAGAATTTCTATTTCATTTGAAAGACTTCTGATTAAAGGCCATACCTCTTTGAATTTATACAGATACAAATACAGTACACTAATTAGCAAAAACATTAACACCACATAACATTAACATCATCAATTATAAAACAGTAACCTGGTGACGGGATCATGGGCACCCAAGGTTCATCCATTCCCTTGGGGACCAAAGACCTGTCTGTTCAGGCTGATCCCGCGAAAAAGCTGATCTCTAAAAAATGTCGATGCTGGCTCCGATAGAAAGGCAACCGTAGGCAAAGACTCAAGCTCAACCCGGCCCTTAAACTCCCCGGATACCAATCCGATCGAACGCTCATGGGATGCACCTTACCAGGTGCCAGAGGTCTTGTGGAGTCATGCCCCGTGGAGCCAGAGCTGCCCAGGTGGCACAAGGGGAACCGATACAATATAGTACTGAGCGTAATGTTATGGCACTTTTTTGTAATTTCCGCCTTTTTTATTTTCATGAGTCATACTTTAAAGTTAAAATTTCAATTTTCTTTCCTTTCATATTTCCCCCCTACAGTTCCAAAGCTTTCTGAGTGCCCAGCTTTGCATTCCCATAGCGAAATTGTTTGTCTTCTGGAGTAAATGAGCACTCTATTTTCTGACAGGTTGCACATCTTAACAACATCATATTTTCAATCATTTTTTTTCTTCTTCTTTTTTTCTCAATAGCAAACACACGATCCAGAAAATGATTGCATGTTCTGTATAACGTTGCCAATGCAACATTCTTTATTTGTTTATTTATAAAGTTGCATATCCTTTGATGGCTAAAACGTTGATTATTGTTGGTGTTGTCTTGTGATTTATTGTGTTGTGATGCATGTAATTTTATTAAATCAGCCATGCTGCCTTTTACATTGGACGGTGACGGGGGTGGGGGGGGGGGGGGGATTGAGGGGTGTCACACACATCCAGCATGATGCTTCTGCCTGACTGACATACTTCAGCAAACTGCAGTCTTCTAGCTGGAACCTGACATGTACGTGACAAAGCCAGAATTCTGAGATGTTTGACAACTTCTGTCTAATCTTGAAAAGTCAGGATGAAATTCTATTTATGCTCAGCATGTTCGGCTGCCGTAGTTTGGATCTGCGGACTCGGCTTCACGCATTCTGATCAACACATTCGCTCTAAATATTCTAGATTACTGCTTATTTCTTCTTAGACAACTGACGACAACTCCAGTCGACACTTCTGCTTTCTAAACCGCACAGAGAACAGAAGTAGCTAGATTTATTCGGCCAATTTTGTGTCGATGCTACAGGCATGTGCTCGCTGTATATCTTATATCAACAACATTTATTATTTATTTGAACCCTGGTGTTATTGCAGGCCAGAATAGAGTAGAATCTCTTCTTGTGTTCACTTTACCTGTGGATAACCCTAAAGACTCCAACCTGTTTCCATCCTCATAGCTTAATATGAAAAAACAATATTATTTATTTGTTATTTTTTCGATTATTTCTGCTGTGAGCCAGGTTCATCGTTGCTGTGTGTGTTTGCGGTAAGTCTGACCAATCTGTTTGTGTGTCTCACTCACTGTTCAGGCTCTGCGGGTCATGGCGAAGATCATGCGAGAATGCTGGTACGCCAACGGAGCTGCTCGCCTCACCGCCCTGCGCATCAAGAAGACGCTCTCTCAGCTCAGCCAGCAGGAGGGGATTAAAATGTAGGCCTGCGCTCCAGGAGAGCTATACACCATGGCATATTATTATTATTATTATTATTATTATTACTATTATTATTGTTATCATCTTTTGTTTTTTCGTTTCTTTCTTTTTCAAATATCTGTTCATTATAATGGTCATGCTCATCCTTTCGAATTATCCGCGATTACCGCATTACGACTTTGCGTCCTCCACGTTGCGAGAGGGAGAGAACAAGACGGAGGACATGAGCACTAAGAGTGAAGGCTTGTTTGGACTTTTTTTTTTTTTTCATTTGGAATGATTGACTTTAGCCAGTGAAGGTCATTTTATGGTCGGGTACTTTTTTTTTTTTTTTTTTGTGTTAGTCTTGGAGAGATGAGATTTGCTGGAGACATATCTCTATAGGGAATTTGCACCTTGTGTTTTCTCTCTTTCCTCAACACTTGTTTTTTTTTTTTTCTAACTTATTTTTTGCTTTGGGGTTGTTGTTTTTTTTCCCAACAAACTGGACATGACCTCATTCAGTCTTGGCAAACATGCTGCAACATATGCAATATAGAGAAATCCTATCCTATATTTTATATCTTGATATGTTCTGTTACTACGGCAACAGTTTCAACAGCTTCAACAGCTACAATGGCATCCGTGCCCTCCAAGCCAGGTGTTACCGGAAAGTGCCACTGCTTTAAACCAACGTTCCCTCATGCCGTGGCTCGGCCCCCTTCAACGTTCGCTGTCCGTCTAGACGACAGAATGAACGACTGAAAGAGTGAGCGCCACCGTCGCAGGCTCACAGACGAGTCTGTCACGAAGTCCGTCTTTATTATGCACACGCAGCGAACGTTAGCAAGGGGCCACCACGCACAACTTGCTGGTGCCATTTCTTCAGTTTTACATCATCTTTTATTCTTTCTTTTTCTTTTTTTTGCGTCATCATCTTCAGTGCAGCACAGAGGGACGTTTTGTTATGTTTTTTTTTCCGCTCAGACCTCAGTTCATCTCCAGTAAAAAGCTGATCACCAGTCCCGTGGTGCTGAACGGTCGCATGTTCGCTCCACCCTGACACGAAGGTCTGGCAAGAGGATGCTCTGAGACCTAACGTGGCCACGACGGCGTCTTTTTTATTCCCCCCGAACGCGCTCTCTCTTTTGTTCCTAACTGACACAGAGATTTGGAAAAACTGAGCTACTCTCACGTGATGCAGAAGACTGGATGAAAAAAAAAATTAAATAAAATCAAAAAAGAGAAGAAAAAAGAGAGAGAGATTCTCTAGGAGCAGTGTGACTAAATAAAAATGAATTGCAATGTTTTGAAGTCGAACACATCAGCATTACTCAAGTTGCCGTGTAAAACTGCTCTTTCTTATGGTACTCTCTTGTTTTCAGTGTTGCAAAGATGATGGGATTATATTCATTTATCTATATAGCAAATAGAACTTTACTAAGCCATAGATTTTCCAACATTTTATGGCAACTCTTTTTTTCTTTTGTTGGGTGTGTGCGTGTGTGTATAGAATGTAAAATTTTAAGAAAAATCTTGTTGACTCCTTCAAATCTCCATTGAGCAAGCCTTAAGGGACCAATAGCATTGGTTGTTTCTGTTTATTAAGGGGGGAAAAGTGATGTAAGATTTTGTATAATGGAAGGATTAAATGTAGCAACAACTCACAAAAAAAGTAGTTTTGTTTGTCTTGTAGATGTGTAGAAGGATGTCCTTTTTGCCACACAAATAAGCTGACGGTGAGAAATGAATGGGGGTTTAGTATCATGTTTTAAGGCGACTTCGTGGAAGGAAAATGATGCAACACTGACCATGAAATCGAGTCTTTTCCTATGAAAAAAATATCATCCGGGCCCTCCGAGTGGCGCAGTGGTAGTGCTCGCCCTATCATCCGGAGATCGCGCGTTCGATTTTCGAGAGAGCTGATTGGCCGAGCTCTCTCAGAGGGGCGGGATGAGAGGTACTTAGCGCTCCCATATTAATCAGCCAATCAGGCGCGTCTGTGAGCTCACGCGAGCGGATATCGCTGTCCTCTGTGTTACGCCGCCCCAACGGTGCGTGAGTAAGCAGTTTGTAAAAATGCGGTCGGCTGGCGTCACGTGATTCGGAGGAAACACGTGATAGTCTTCAGCCCTCCCGACTGTGGTGGTAGTAGTAGCCTTAATGTGGGAGCGCCCCTAGTGGCGGGGAGGAATTGGACACGACTAAAATAAAAAAAGATTTAAAAAATCATTCAAGTCACCTGATAGTTCCATACCTATTATATCACACCAGATTGACAGGTTTTTAGTATTGCTCTTTTTTTTTTTTTTTTTTACATAACTTTGTTACTCGTACCTTCTGCCTGATGACTTTCTCCTTACAGCTTTACCTCTGACTGTTACAAAGTGCTACCACTGGAGACCTTCCTTAATAAACACACCCTGACACTTTTAACATCCGTTCACGTGGAGAAATCATGATACAAATAACTTCAAATTCTTAGGACAAAGTTCCTTTTGCAGATAATGCTACTCTCCACATCATCCTTGAGCTCTTAGCAGAATTGAGCCTTCAGCATTGCCGGCTTATAATCCGAACCCGACGTACGAGGAAAATCTGCATTTATTTTAAGCATAAAATGCTGGTCGAAGTATGATATTAGCATGCTCGTCATGTTTTGTCTTTGGTTTATTCGTCCGATTCGTTCCTTTTTTTTTTTTGCACTTTAGAGCGAAACATAATTAACACCCAGCGGCCAAGATGGCCTCTGAATAGCGTGGCATGTTTACAGTGCATTCCTGCGCTGTGATTATACTGATTATGTACAAGCTTTTATACCCTTCAGCCAAAACATTGAAGGGATTCTTCCACTAGACACAACACACCATGCATGCTTATTAGTGTGGCAAATGGATGTTAATTCATTGTGTTGCTTCTTTTCACTGGTCAAAATTTTGGATCGCTCGTGTCTTAAGGCAATTTTGCTGCATTTTCTGCCTCTGTACAGGAGCAAAAAAAAAAAAAAAAAAAAGGAGCTCAACGCTCAGTGTTTGCTAATTTAGTTTCCAAAGGTTTGAATAGCAGGATGAAATGTCATTCCACAGTGCTTTGAAAAACGTGTAAGACAACCTTGTACTGTACAAAAGTCTTCAACCACCTCACATTCATTCATTCATATTGTGCTTCCAAGGAGCCACTTTTTTGTATTTTTTTGTTATATTGAGCTCAGCAGCCTTCCTGAAGGCCCTTTTTTTAGGTGGGGGGTGGGCCTCTCATATTTGTCAAGTTTTTTATCTCTCATTTTCAGTCCAGTCCCTGTACCGGACCAGTACAGTACAAATGAACATCGAACTTAAGGCATGAACCAGTGAGAAACAGGTGCAGATGATGATTATCATTGGTATAAACCACCAATGATGTTGAACAATGATTGGTTGGAAAAGACGAGAGGGGAAATGAGGTTGCTGCTTGTGTTTTTAAATTAATGCCTGTTACAGTAAAACATTTGTTCCCATTTTATTTCATTTACTTTAATATAGAGAAATGAGGAGTGGCTCAAGACTTTTGCACAGCACACTGTGTGTGTGTGTATATACAGTATATGTCATTTCCTTTCTGTCATCCTTTCCTGTGTACATGTGCACACGAGGAGTGTTTATACACCAAATATGTATTGAATGTCGGTGCACTCATTTTAGATATATGTATAAGACGATATTAATGTCTTATTGTTTTTTGTATGTTTTTTTGTTGTTGTTGTTGTCGGCTACATGCAACAAATGTAGTTCCTTCCCTTTTCTGCTCCCGTACAGCGATCTGTCGCATTTAGTTTTCTTCCCCAAAAGAATTCCTGTCCCTCGTGGAGTAAATGTATGATGGAGGAAGCGTGTATAAATATGTACATTGTAAATAAGTACCTATGTGTATGTAAATTGTCTGTTAGCTCGGTGGCCCTAAGGCACGAACAATTGGTCAAGAAAAAGCGAACAGCTGAAGAAGCTGATGAAGTGAACTCAATATGGTCAAGGATAGAGCACATTACCCTTTAGAAGGTATCGCATTATACAGTCTAAAAGGGAAGGGGGAAAAAATGAGATTGCGGTCATTTCCTATCGTTAAGGTCCATCGAAGGCGAGTGTAATCGCACTTTTCCGAGAAATTGATTTCATCGTGCCACTGCAGGCGTTACTAGGCCGACGTGCATTTTTAAATTTTTTTTCCCCCCGTCCGACACATTTCTGTCTTAAATCACCAGCAGCCTTTTTTTCTTTACGGATTCAGCAGTGACCTATTTAGACGTGAAAACATGCATATCCAGGTATTTCCTCACAGTGACATGCAGGTATCCTCCTGACCTCGACCGGTCAAACCACACCAGCTATGACTTTTAACAGGAAATCCATACCGCTGCACCTCTGGTTCCATGCGAGCGGGCGAGAGCGAGAGGACTCCGTACGACAGTGGCTTCCTCGCCACGTATCGTCTTGTAGCTAGGAGATTTTGTTCTTGTATTCAACAGCGTATTGCGTACAGGAGGAGAGCCCGGGCTGTTCGGACAGGCTCCTCGAGCTCTCTCCCGCTCTTTTGCTCTCTCTCGATGTCACTTACTTCTGTGCCTCCAAACCCATCTGCACCCTCAAACATGGGCGAGGATACATTCATCCCGGGTGATCTTAACCGACAGTGTTTTCATTAGGGGTCCTGTTAAATGGCCCAGACTCCTGCACAACCGTCTGCTGATAAATTGCGGTGTTTTATTTTATCTTATATATATTTTTTGAGGCATTATGCAGCTTTTCATACAAACATGCACAGGTATTTGCACAAAAGACTAACTCAGTTTAATTCATGCCTTTTTTATTTTTTAAATGGAACATTCTGGAAAGGTAAATGTCTCTCCTGAGCACAGCAGACGTGAATGCAAACTTTAAACTCGACATTCCCATCAATCGGTGTGCCACTAGTCGCTGAGCAATTTCAATAAAAGTCGCTCATATGCCGGAGAGGGCGTACAGACGGGTTAGTGAGTTATGCAAATGTGTACGGCAGCACAGTCCTCAGGCTTTCTACTGGCGATTGCCAAGTTATTTATTACAGTTCGATTCTTTATCTATGCCAACATCCGGACACTGTGAGAAAGCTCCTGGAGGGACGGTGGCCCGGTAGCACCAAATATTACACGAGGAGGTAATGAAACATTAGAGCTGATTTGATTTGTAGGAAATGAACCGGCATGGAGAAAAACAGGAGTCTGGGTCATTAAAGGACTGCAGAGCCAACCAAGGTGCTTTTCATTCTGTGTGTGTGGGGTGTGGTTGTGCGTGTGGGGTGTGTGCGTGTATGTGTGTGTGTGTGTGTGTGTGTTTGTGTGCGCGTACATTATGGAAAGGCAGGAGAAAGCTTTATCAAGTTTTATTTGGTGCCTAAGTTTGACTATATTGTGTTTTGTATTCCATGTAGAATGATGCACTGCATGTGATTGATTTCTAATGTTTGCATCATTTTGGTTTTTAAGGAAATTCTTAAAAGAAGAAAAAAAAAAAAAAACAGGTGAAAGGCTTAATTAGTTAAAAAAAAAAAAAAAAAAAAAGGTCAGAAAGTAATCCAGAGGGAAAAAATACCTCCTTCGAAGACCAATGTATTTTTACCTCAGTGTATATATTCTATTTGTTTACTTCGAGTTTGCAAATTTGTTTCTATGAAATGCTAAATTGAAGAATTCACATTTTGTGTTAGTGGTACTTTTATGTGGCATTGTGTTGTTCTCGTGTCTCAATGAACTGTTCTTTTTTTTTTTTTTTGAACCATCATCTGTACTTATTTCTTGTTCTGTTCTGTTCTTTAGTTAAGTGCTTTATCAAACAATGTATTTTAATGCCTCTTTCTCAATTGTGTAGAAAATGCATTATGGGCCTTTTTGTAAAAAAAAAAAAAAAAAAAAAATGAAAGAAAAAAGTCAGAGCTGGTCAGTACTGATTGGTGGAAGAGAGAGAGAGAGAGAGCTCTCATTAATGGCTTTGTGGCCCACTTGATTTTTAAAGCATTATTTATAGACTTTTTATAGTGTGTACAGAAGTACAAACGAACAACATAGGAACGTAGGGGAGTGACGCTCATGTGCCATTCTAACATAGTGGAGTAGAAATGGGTGTGAATAAAAAAAAATGTTCAAATTTCATAATGGTCTGTGTGTTTTTTGTAGTTTGCTTGCTGTTGACATGATGTGTCTTGGATGGAATGAATGATATACAAAATGATGATCTCACGTTATACAGTATATACTGTACTATATAACAAAATATATATCCTGGGGAATGAACTTGCATGAATGAACTCAATGCTGAAGTCCTGCTTTTTACCTAGAAATCCTTCTACATTCATTTTTAATGTACCCACCTGCAATATTTTCTATCTTCATAAGATAAAAAAAGGAAATAATGACCTTAAACCACAGTGACCCTAACCATAATGTGTGCATGATGTAACTGCTGACTAAAACACACTTAACTGTTTTTTTGTGTTTTGAGGTTCTAGTGCACATTCGCTTATATTTATGGTTCCAAATGAAGTATATATATATAAAAAGAAAATCTTAGGATGTCCTTCTTTCTGTTTTAATGGCAGTGTGCACTACAGATGACATAGACTTCCATGTTAGTCAAATACATCTGCTCGTCATCTAACCACGAGCTTCTTTGGAAAGGAAACCAAATTCCCCAAGAAATGACTTTACTCAACATTTCCATTTCAGATATAATCAAGTATCAAATTTTCACTCGGACTAAAAGAGCAGTCGCCCTGCTGACTCTGTTTGCATTTTATTTTGACAATTTATCCTTTAATTGGTTTTTCGGGGTGCTTATAAAAAATTCAGAAACATTGAACTGAAAGAGTACTGCATCTGGCCTTGGTAACACATTCATAAGAATTACATAAATATTTTATAAAGCAATGCTGGTAGACTGAAGTCGAAAGTGAAGTGCATTGATCTGTGTTAGCGTGCCTGAAACTTTAATTACTTTTATACGATTGAGACGGATGCATCTGTATTTTTATAGCCTTATAATTAAATTGTTTTGTCTTTATGAATAAGACATTCAGGAAATACTGAGAAAAATCCTTTATAAAGTGAAGAGTGCCATAATCTTTTCCCTGGAGAGGTCGAGCATGGCTTCTTACAGGAGAACTGGTATGCCCATTGAATTCAAAACTATTCTGAAGCAACATTACAATATAAATTTAATTTAATTATTTATACACCGATCAGGTGTAAACCCAAAACAATATGCACATTGTGTGTGTTTCTCTAGTGCTGCCCGGCCAGCACTGTCCCCTTGGGACATGGCAATGTGTTGTGGTGTCTGGCACTGAGACATTAGCAGAGGATCCTTTGGGTGCTGTGGGTTGCCTGGTGAGGACTCTATGGACTAACCGATGTTTGATCAGGTTGAGATCTGGGCAATTTGGCAGCCAGATCAGTAACCTTCAACTCTTTTCTGCTAAGCCTCATAAACAGCAACCTGGGCGTTTTGATATCTTTCTATCATAGGGACCGTTGACATTTTTCAG
>JAQMYG010000033.1:27312717-27338018 GCA_030014215.1 Clariallabes teugelsi
TCTTATAGCCAGTGATGCTCCTCATGCCCCTCCACACCTCTCTCGTGTTGTTCTGTTTCAGCCTTTGTTCCAGTTTTCTCCTGTATGACTCTTTCCCCTCCTTGATTTTACCAGTTAGCATTCTTTGAGCCTTCTTCACTGCTTCCTTATCACCAGACCTAAAAGCACTTTTTTTTGCATTTAGACACTCTTTAATGTCCTCGGTGACCCAGGGTTTGTTGTTGGGGAAACAGCGAATATCTCTCACAGGTGTCAATGTACTCCGTGATGCATTAGGTTACTGAGTTCTAGGAAAATAATCAACAATAGGTTGGTGTGATGCGTCTTGATGCAAAGCATGATCACTAGATATCGGGGGAAAGAACTGTTGCAGTGACTTTTTATTTTGTGTGGTGATTCCTATATCCGCACACTGACTCCAAAATCAATAAACAAAAATTAAATTTACGGACGTTTGCATTAGAGTTGGTAAAATGTTGCCGTTCCTTACAGGTGTGGTCTAAACTATTCACTCTTTGAAAGACAGCATAGAATTTTGTGTGTAGAAGTGTAACAAACAATATTAATATATAAATCGGGATATTTATACATTTTTATACCAAGAGAATCGCAATACAAATTCGATTTCAGCACATCTGTATCGTGATAATATTGTCCCGGGTGACCACTGGTGATTTCCATTCCTAAGGATTATTGCTTCCACCCTGTAAGTTGAATAATTACAAATAACTGCACATTACTTCTTTATTATAAAAATAGTCAAGTCACACATTTATTGTTACTTAAAATTATTTATAATGACCACAGTTAATTTTTAACCATTTCACTTATCGAGAAGTTAATTAGTACTACTTTAAAAAAAAAAAAAATTCTCGGACTGCAGGTTTTTCAATTTATTATTTTTTTATTTTTATTTTCGGTCATCGCTGCTTTGTCTGGGCAGCATGCCACAGATCTGAGCCGAGTCTGATCTTTTATTAGCATTCATCTCACAAACCGCACTGCTGCAAATGAACTGCCAGCAAACTCGGTTCACTTCTGTCTCCGCTAATAACTTATCGTTCACCAGTGTGTGTGTGAGGGGAGTTGATGGGTAGTGCTGCACTGGCTCCGAGCATCCCTCTGTGATTTATGATGAAAAAAAAGCCTCTGAGCTTTTCTTTCCCCTGGAAAATAAGGCTTTCTCTTTGTCCGAGCCAGCAGCCAACACCCACAGCTGTACCACTGCCAGCCAGGAACATGTCTTTCTGGTGGTCTGCCGATGTGTGGTGATGTCGGCGATGATTTGATAGAGGTGCTTCAGTCCTTTTGAGACTGACAGAATTACAGTAAAATGGAAAAATATTGACTTTGAGAATTTATAGTGTCAGAGCTGCAACATTCTAGGTCTGAGACAGCTGGCAGACGAAAATCTGTTGCAGTCAGTGACTCCATTTTAGAGACTCAAAATTCTTGATTGATATTATTTTAGTCAACAGAAGAGCAGTGGTGCTGTAGTCTAAAGTATTGCCCATGTGCTGTTTAGAGTATAAACACAATATATGCAATATATGTGTAACATTATAGCAGTGTTGTGTTTCTAGCTGAAATCCACTATCATGCCTCATAAAAATGTTCTTCTTGCAGTGTCCGGTATAAAGAACACTTTGGTTAGGCCACACAAAAGTGTGTTAGTTGGTATTAAAGGCATCTACCACTGAGCCACCAGTGCCCTGAACTCATTATAAATAATCGTATAATGCCCTTAGTGTATCATTTTTCTCAAATTAAATTATTTTCTGGACATGCACTACGAGGTCCCCCACAGCTGAGTCTTCAACTTATCACACTACTGCTGTGTCGAGCATCGCCTTCATTGCTTATTTGGAACGTCCCTAAATCCAATTCAGAGTCTCGTCAGTCCTTGTAAAAGAATTATTTTATTTAGGTAATAGACGGTTACAGTGTGCAGTCTCAAGAAGAATACACAGAAGCCAATCATGTCCTAATCAAGAGTCCTCACAGCCGCGCTCCAGAATAAAGCAACAGCAGTGCACCTTAAAAGAGTATTGGCCATTAGCAAGTGCTGACACTCAAGACTGCTTAAAGGAGGATTATGGATTTTTGCTAAATAATAGCACATTCATTATTAGATTTAGGTCATCTGGAGTGTCTGGCAGACATGATGGCATAGTAAGATTGCACTCATTATAAAATCAGGCTTCGTCTCATAGGCAGAAATATTTCAGCTGCTGTTAGGAAATGAATTTGGAAGTTCTGTGGAATTAGTATTGTGATTTTTACATTAACAATTAATTTCTTTTTCTTTTCCTTTTCTTTTCTGTTTCTGACCTTTTCTGTCGCACTATTAACAAACAGATCACAGAGGCCTTCAAGAAGAAAGTACAGAATAAGATCAAAGATCTTCTCCTGCAGATGGAGGAGGGACTTAAAACAGCAGACCCGCATGACTTCTCCACATACACCGGCTGGACAGGTAACGCTTCCCTGTCGGCCTCCCCTGCGTACTTTCAGTTAGTTTTACTATAAATGAAATATTTACTGATAGGACGGTATGATTCAATGTTTGTGTGACATGTTATTTTAAAACTGATGTTGTAGGAATTGCCTTGCTGTACCTGCAGCTGCATCGCGTGAGTGGCGATTCCTCTCACCTGCAGCGCTCGCTGGATTACGTAAAGCGTACCCTGCGCAACCTGAACGGCCGAAAAGTCACTTTTCTGTGCGGTGATGCTGGACCGCTGGCTGTTGCCGCCGTCGTTCACCACAGACTAAATAACCAGGCTGATTCAAAGGAATGCCTTACCAAGTATGATATTAATTTAATTTTTTTTTTCTCTCCTCTATGCCTTTCTGTCTTTTTCACACCATTCTATCTCATTTTGTCACTCTGTGTATGTGAGTGTGTGTGCTAGTGCGTGCTGGAAGTTGGCAGATTAATCATCGGGACTGCTTGCTGGCAAGTGAGAACTCTGCAGCTCTCAGCATGAGACTGATTACTTATTGTGTAAACTCGGATCTTTTTCAGCCTTATGGCCATACTCACGTGATAAATAATAATTAATAATAATAAAACGTCATAAAGCTTCTGTATAACGTGCGGTGGAGAGTAATATCTAACGCTTTACTCCAAAATCTGAACGGAATTTTGAGATCTAGTGGCTATGAAGGCAAGTGCTAATGGTTTACATACAATCCTTATTAAATCACTCAGTGAGCCTGTGACTAGGGGGCGGAGTCGTCCTTGAAACTTGAAGATGACATGTTTCCTCATGGGATGAAGCTGATAATTCAGCATTGTGTAGACTGATTTGCAGTGACTCTTCCCTCTAAGGAGACAAGTGAGCTCAAATGATGCCAGCAGAATGGCTCCCAGAGTGTAACAAAGCCATTGTATCTTCCTTTAATTTGTCACCTGTCTGTACGAGACTGCCAAATCATCTTCTCTGATACTGTTCCAGCATGTTTTTTTTTTTCTTGCCTCAGCCTGTAGCCCACTCTGTAGCATGTTGGCAGTTGTATTAGCCTCTTGCTGAGAAGCCCATCTGCTTAAAACCAGCGATATCATGGAAATGACTTCCTCATCATGACTTTTCTTCTCTTTTAGATTAGAGTTTTGTTTTGTGGCAATTGTATTTAATTCTTCTTAATGTTTTTTAAATGATTTTCTCCATTTTAAATTATTTTATTTTATTTTTCCATTCTGGGATCTTGCAGACTGCTTCAGCTCCAGCGCTCAGTTATCAGTCCAGACTCAGAGATTCCAGACGAGCTGCTGTATGGTCGCGCTGGATACCTGTACGCCCTGCTCTACATCAACAAAGAGATCGGGCCAGAAACGGTGGACGAGAACATCATCTCTAAGGTGAGCGCCATTTTCACACCGTGCCCTCACCAAGCTAAACTGTCCAAATGAAAACCGTCACCCTCCTACCTTTCTAAAAATTAATTTTATTTGTCGCATACACAGTCATACACAGTACGATATGCAGTGAAATGCTTAGACGACCGCCCGTGACCTTAAATAAAAGACTGTTATTAGGAAATAAATATGAAAAAGAAAAATAGAAAGTAAATTTACCTAAGAAGGAATAAAATATCTGTACAGTACAAAACATACAATATATGAAAAATAAGAAAAATAAGAAAAACCTAGCTGTACAATATGGAAAATATAGAATTATGGAATTTTTGTATATAAATAGAAGTTGTATATAAATAGAAATGTCCAGGGGGTGTGCAAATATGCCTGAAAGAATTTAAAGTGACTGGGTAAAGCGTGTATTATATACAGTTTACATACAAAATGATAAAATTAAATACTGTAAATCTAACAATGGCAAAGCACAAACCGGAATAAGAACAAGTGATAATCAGCGCAACCGGTCAACTGGTGAGACAAAACCAGGGCACTGGTCTGAATAGGTCTGTGTAGCCTGGCGAAATCTGGATTGACAGCCTGGCGAAATCTGGAAGTTGTCAATCCAATCAATGGGAAACCGTGACAGAGTGTCGAGGCATGCAGCTATTAGGACTGCATGATTTGCTGAAATGAGGAAGGTTCTCCTCTCACCAAAGAGAACCAGTGGAGCTCTTTCAGAGTGACCATCTGGTTCTTGGTCACCATCCTAACTAAGGGATTATTTTTTTAATCCCCCTGACTGCCTGATTTTATTTTTTGAGGAAAATAATGAATTTAATCCATTTTGGAAAAGGCTGTGTAACATAGCAAAATGTGCAAAAAAGTAAAGCGCTGTGAATACTTTCCGGATGCACTGTAAACTGCAATATGTAACTATTAAATGCACAATGAATTATTAATGTTTGTTTATTTTGTATCCAAATGGATTTATCTAGGGTAACACCAAATAATGTCACAAATTATGCCATTAAGAGGATGCCTGTCAATATTTATCACCTTTAAAGTACTTACATAAATAAATACTTAAAATATTGATGCATGCATATATTATACATATATTACCTGTAATAAATTGCAGCTTTTACGATGAAATAATTTCACAGGTCTGTATTAAGATTTAGATTTTTAGGTGATTAATTGTGCAGCACTAACGGCTATCACTGATCGTATAGTGTGGAACCAGAGGCTGGAACGATGCACACGGTAATGGGCACTAACCTGAAAAATGTAACACACCCACATACACAGCATGAAGGACCGACAGAAATACAACGAGGGTAGGTAGTAAGGTGTTTCCTTAAGTTTAAATTTTAAGGTTCACTAATGTGGCAGCTACAGTGTTATTTTTGTGCCAAAATCCTGAGCAAATAGCTCACACTCTATTTTGGTGCACTCAGACTGACTTGGGCTCAAAACTCCTTCACACACACGCTCAAAATAACACCATGGGCAGCAAGATAGCAAGTCAAGTCAGTAAACTACTGCCTGAACGGAGACAGGATTTTACACTTCTCATTGGCATGTACTGTATTGCGATACTGTTAATTATACTGGACGTATACAAGATTGAGCAATAAAACCTTTGACAATACATATACTTTAAATTATGTATGTAATTCCAACTTATGATGATAAAATATAAATACGTACTAGCCTGCAACAACAGAAGAAAACGTGATGGTTTTCACACGTACATTGAAGGAGAATTGGGGAATGATGAAATTAGAAACAGATCATCATAATGTACCCTTTTTTGATTGGCTGGTATTGTGGCACAATATATATATATATACTCAGTGCCATTTCTATGACAAAAGGGAAAACCCTGCAAATTCCCACTCACTCTTGGACATCAGCACAACAATCATTCAAGGTGGATTCAACTAAGTGGTCGATAACCTTGAACGAGAAAAAAAAAAACACAAAAAAGGTACATCACTATTTCTAATAAATAATAGGTAAATCATTACATCTAATAAATATTAGTTAAATAAAATGTAAACAAATACAACAAAATTATTTAACTAAGCTTAACACATACTATTCCATTAACTGTTTAGCAAATATGTAATACACATCATATTACATTCTTTGTGAATACATGGAAACACTTACAGTAAATAACAATCATAACATTACGTAGGTTACTCTCTTGTATTGAGCATAATAGCAATTAAATCAAAGATCAAGGAACTCAGATTCAAGTGATCAATCCTTCGTATACTGTAAGTAACAAGCGGTATTCACACCATCAGTGTCCCTGAGATGACCAGCAGCCGCTGCGCTTCCCTGTCTCACATGCTACTGACGGCAGTCTGGTTTTTATACACAGACCCTATACTGTTACATCATAGTAGAGACTGTGAGGTAGCGATTCTCTGTCACAGATGGTGCTTGTATGTTGAGTCTGTATCTTTGCTCCATTAGTGACTGTGAGGTGATGCATACTTTGATGTCATACTCTGATCCTGTCACCTTTGTTCCTTGTCGAATGACATCAGCTCCATCATTTCACTTATTTTAGCTTTACAAAACCTTCGAGGTCAGAACACGTTGGTGAAAGTTGAATCGAATGGATTTCTTTTTTTCCCCTTCATGCTTTTGAATGAAACTTAATTATAATTGAGAGAACATTTTCAAGACTACAACAACAACAACAAAAAGTGAAATTGCTAAAAGATTACAGATAAACACAAAGAATTCAGCTCAGTACATTTTAAAGCAACATGACAGAGTAATTATTAAATATACAACTACATACACAGAGCCATTAACATGAGTGTCAAGGTCGTATACAGTCCAGGCAAAACACCGAATGAGTTTTTCACTTCTTAAGGGAATGGAAATATAGTGGAGTTAAACCTTTCTAATTTTGGTGGCCGAAATTTATTTGAATGTGGGCTGTTGTGTTTCCTTCCCTCACTGCGCCAAATATGATGACGTAAAATAAGTTAGAATTCAAAACCCATCATGTTTAACACACTTCTCAAGTTTATCTCGCTTGCTCTGTTCCAGTTCTGTATACACCTGAGGCTCTTGGTGTCCCACTGACACATTTGGCTGAGCGGATTATAATTTTTATTAGATAAAATCACAAATAGTTTGGGAATTGTGTTGGAAATTTCTGTGGCAAGACATAATCTATCACTGTGCTGCGTAAGGAAGCTCTGACCTAGAAAGGAGAAAAAAAAGTGGTGGTGCGGGTATGAAGGTGAAGGTGCGGTTAACTGTCTGCGCTATTTTAAACAGTTTTTTTTTTTTTTTTTTTTTGCCATATTCATTGACATTGCAAAGTGGCTTTTGCATGTGAAGGAAAATTGACTGTGCCACTTTGTATTGTATTATTATTATTATTATTATTATTATTATAATGCCAACTTGCAATGTAAGTGCAGGGTCAAGTTCAAGTGTTTTCAGCGTTTGCACAGTGCTCGAAAAATAAATCTCCACAGCAGTTGGCACTTGTGCTTAGTCATTCCTTTGAGTTCTGTTTGGTACTTCAGGAAAACCTCTACCTGCCTAAAAAGCAAAGAAGTGAAAAGAACTGAGGCAACAGAAAATTTTATAAATAAAAGCACTTTGTGTTAGTTGGAAGTCATGGTTCCAGAAAGTCTGCATTGGAAATAAAATGTGGAAAGCAAAAGGTCATGGGTTAATACTGTCTCTCCCCGACCGTTCCAACATACCGCGTAACCACACGGCTTGTTTTGAGCACAGTGGTGAAGGGGAGGGGAAAAAATATTTAAAATTCTGTCTATTGAGTCAGCCCTGAATCACAGCATTGTTGATGTGGACAATAGCACTTTTGGTGCTGAGGTGTGGACTCGAGATATTTTTCTCTCATGCAGGTGAGATTGGACAGTTAGCTATGAAAATACGAGGACCAATGAGAGGATGTATTTCCAGTAAAGTCCAATACAAAATCAGATCCCTTTTAAGATGGAGATTGAGCACATTTTACACCAACTACTATCACTGCTATCACTGCAAGGTGTCTGCATTTATTTATGCACTTATTGGGTTTGAAAAGTTATTTAGTTATATGTACTGACAGTCAGATAAAGTTTGACTTCACTCCTAAACTTCATTTGGATTTTACCTGACACTAGAGCATATTCTGCTAGAGTTTATCTTTAATCATATCATAGATCCTCCTCTCCAAAATGATTTATAGAACATTCAAACTGTTGAGTAGTTCAATAATCTAAAATAAATTGTAGGTTTAACTCCATCTAGACCACTGTTTCTTTTGTATGGATAACATTTCAAAACAATCTGAACAATACAAATACGTTATAGAAACAAAACAAAACACAATATCAAGCAACAACTCCACACACACATACCCAATGTAAAGGAATCAAATCCTCGACCCTGGTGGTGTGACGCCATTGTGCTAAACACTACACAACCTACACGTATCAACCTATTGTGCCTCGTTGCGCAGGTAACGCACACCTCCTGGCCAAACGAATCCTGAACAAACGCACTGTAGGTAGTGCACAGACAAATTAGTTTGTAACTAACCATTTTTTGAACAGCTCTTACCACCGTACATTTGAGTTCTCAAATCTGATTAAAAGTTAATTTATATAGAGAGTAGAGGATACATTATTTTTACCATTAGTCCTGGCATAGAGGTCTTAATAATAAAAGTTAAAATAAGGTAAAGGTATAGAGAGCCCTAGGGTAATGGAGACTGTGCTGCTTTTACTGCTAAAGGTGCGAGAGGCAACCATGTGATTTGGTTAAAACAGTAGAGAAGGGAATTGTAAAAATAGAAGCGAGAACAGAGATGAGATAAAGGACAGAAAAGTAAAAAAAAAAAAACAAAGGCGAGAACAGGGAAAAGACAAAAGAGACAAAAATTTTGTAATATGAACCATACTGATGGCTTTTAGGCTTGAAAGATTTTAATTTCATGCGGAGATGAGGTGCAGTGTGAGGGAAGAAATGATCAAACCTATGACTTGTTGCAGACAGTTATCTGACATCAAGGCAGTAAGTAACCTTTAACTACTAACTGGGAGGAAATCTTTTACCTGATGTGTAACACCATGCCCTTTAGTGATGATGTGTAGTTTGAATGTCAACATTAATATTAATGAAGTAGTTGAACTTTAAAGCGCAAGAGCAAAAAAAAAAAAATCATAAAATCTCATGAATTGGTAGCATCTTTACACCAGGAACGAAGGTAAGGACTCTCAGTAGGTGACTTGTTCTGTTTTGTATGAGTATCTTAGAAAGAGTGCTGACTTTTATAATGTTTAAAATAAAATTTAACTAGCCTAAATTAAACTAAATCTCGCACACTAATTTTGCTCGGCTGCCTTCAGCTTTGACTGTATTCTCCCAGCAGCACCCTTTCATAATCGAGGTCCTGGTATATGGCCGCTCCATCTGGTTAAAAAAAAAAAAAAACTCCATTGACCTGGTCATTCAGTATACTATATTTAGGTCATCAGCTGATTTTAATTTAATTGCTTCAGACCATATGATGTTTTCCCGTTGCTCCAAAGTCCAATCTTTATGCTCCCTAGCAAATTGAAGCTTTTTTTTCAATTAGTCTCAGTAACAAAAGATTTTCTTATGTTGCGTTTTTGTATTATTTAAAAAATGCTTGTTATGTGAAAAGGGATTATGTGGCACTTTTCACCTTCAGTTTATGTATTTGCATAGTATTTGTAGTATGGACATTTTTGGTGTAACTCTCTTGTGTTTCTTTTGTTAAGAGAATGAGTGAGTGAGTGATTACTGTCAAAAAAGAGATCTTAAGAGAAGTGAGAATGAGAGGGTTTATAGCTTATTTCCTGGTGATCTTTATGATGTTCTAACTGTTTGTTTTAATTACATTTTGTTGGGTTTTCTGTAAAATTCTGTGCTGGATGTAAAGTATTTCACAGGTTTATATTAAATATCCCATTTCTATTATTTTATTGTTTCTATAGTAACAACTTTCACAATGACTTTAATGATACTCTTTTTTTTTTTTTTATGTGGAGTGTCTCTCTGTTAAATCATGGTTAAAAGTCCTTTGAGAGGAAAAACTGTAATGAAAAAGTTTAGACACTGAGGACTTTGCGCTTTCCAATTTATGTAACAAGACAAGTGGCAATTTATTTTAAATTGTTAATGTCAAGATTCTGCAGCATGCTGCAGTACCGGCTAGCGCTATGGTTTTGCACGTACAGGATCGCGAGTCTGTGTGTGTGAAGTTTGCATGTTCTCTCTGTTTTGCTTGGTGGGTTCTCCCACATTCCAAAGACATGCAGGTTAGGCTAATTAGTGTACCCAAATTGCCTGTAGTGTGTGTGAGCATGTGCATGCTTGGGCCTTGAGATAGATTGGCGCCCTGTCCACGGTTTACCCCATCTAGTGCCCCGATGCCTCCCGTGGCCCTGTGCAGGATAAGCGGTTTAGAGAGTGAGTGATTACTGCCAAAAAAGTGATCTAAAGAGAAGTGAGAATAAGTGGGTTTATAGCTTATTGTTAGAGGTGAAGTAAATCCACTGTGTTGGTCTCATCTCTTCATTTTCCTGTAGTAGTTCTTTTAACATTCTATTCTTTACTTTGTACATGTTAATATTTTTTGTTATTATGCCACACTACACACATTTATGACCGTAGTAAGGATGATATGCTGTTTGTAAATTTCGCATCAATACCCAGTATTACATTTTTTTCATCTCTGAAAATCCATCCAATATTATAATTACTGCTTGGTGTACTTGTTCATCCTTTCAGTCTTCTGTTGTTGTTTTCCTCTATGGTCAGTATGTCTCTGGTTTCTGTTTCCTTCTGTACTCTCTGGGAACGCAGTGCTTCTTCGACGACAAAGCTGTTTTATGGTTTTAATTACTCGGTGCTGTACTTTCCTGGAAAACAGGCCTGTTGTGGGAGAATGTCATGTTCTTTTCCATCATCCATGCATAACTACAATCTGACTGGGAGCAAAGCTCAGACTGTGAACATACGGCTTGAGGTTAATGCTGACTTGGTGAAAAGCTTCTAGTGGAGCTTTGGTTATAGATTTCCTCTTGGAGGGTAAAAAAAAAAAAAGTAACGCGATGATGATGATGATGCATATTTATGCTTATTAAACACAACAGCAAAAGTCTTGCTTTGAAGCATAATTGCTTGCGGTACTAAGGGGTGTTTTCTAAATGACGTTAGGTGTGAATTTGCCATTTTAGCATTGTAGCAAATCTGATTTATGATTCTACAGAACAAGAGGAAAAATACAAGGTCCTAATGGAAGTTGATCTGAACCCATGGTCATTATATTTCTGGGGAAACGTACAGTATAACCATCATACCGTTTCATTTGTACTGAATTATTTCCTTTGGCTGTTCCTTTCTGCTTCTCATAGGTAGTGACGGTCATCTTGGAGGCAGGGAAGAACCTGTCCAGAGAAGAGAAGAAGACAGAACGATGCCCGCTGCTCTATGAGTGGCACAAGAAGCAGTATGTTGGAGCTGCTCATGGACTGGCAGGCATCTACTACATGCTGATGCAGGTGAGGAGGCCTGAGATACCCATAAAACAGTGTTTACTTTGTTTTATTCAGCTTTTAATTAGCTGCTTATTAAGAATGAGAAATGCTTACATGCATGAAAAGACGCTTGAAATTATCACTGCTCTTTTATGGTGCGTATATATAACTCAGCTGGCTTTAAATTTTAACTTGGTAATTAAAAAGAAAAATAGAAGACAAGATAATTAAATTACGAGGACGCACACGTTGTTGTACAGAGGAAGTTACACAATTGCATTCAGTTACTCCAGCAATGCTCGCATGAGGTAATGCGAACAGTCATAGAGGTGCAGTTTGTAAATTTTATAGATTTTCTTTGTAACTGCAAAGACATGTTGATGGATCCCAAGCAGCCACAAATGATAAAATATTATTTCAAATTATGGCTGATTTACACTACATGAGGCACATAAACATTATGAACTAAGTCTTCCTACTATACTCATCATCAATTGGTCCCGATTGCGTGGCTAGTGATATTTGTCTCATTTTATGGCTTTATTTTGGAGTGAAGTTTGAATTTATTTTGAAAATAGCATGATACCTATGCCACCATCTTTTTCTCGTGTAAATATGTATTTAAGTATGTACTGTACAGGTGATTATTTATTTATAGCACCAAAGACTTCCCTGAAAGCCAATAAAAGTGAAATGGGAATCGATGAATGCCTGAAAAGTTAAAGCAGGTTTTATTAGCTGTCTCTTTATATATAGACATAGTCATCATTTTCAAAGTGTACTCTTTATAATAATATCCCTAAAGATTAATGTCCTAGGTTGCATGTGCATATGTAAAACGACAGTTAATAAAATGTTTGTGTGCTCATGTACTGCTATTTCATTTTAGTGTCCTTAAGGAAAGTCTCCAGTGCTATAAATAAATAATCAATTGCTCTGGCATAAATGATCATAAATACATACGAGGGATCCTCAAGTCAAAACTTTTGATGAAATATCTTATGAATGAATGCATAAAACTTGCACATCTATACTCATCTGTGTATATACTGTATGTGTGTGTGTGTGTCACATCTGTGATCTAATGAACCTACAGGTGTTGGACAATGAACCTGAAACGCCTGGTTTTAGACCACAATAATTCATTAGTATGGTGTAGGGCCTCCTTTTTGCGGCCAATGCAGCATCAATTCGTCTTGGGAATGACAGATACAAGTCCTGCACAACGGCCAGAGGGATTTTAAGCCATTCCCCTTGCAGAATAGTGGCCGGGTCACTACGTGATGCTGGTGGAGGAAAACGTTTCCTGACTCGCTCCTCCAAAACACCCCAAAGTGGCTCAATAATATTTACATCTGGTGACTGCAGGCCATGGGAGATGTTCAACTTCACTTTCATGTTCATTAAACCACTCGGTCACCAGTCTTGCTGTGTGTATTGGTGCGTTATCATCCTGATACATGGCACCGCCTTCAGGATACAATGTTTGAACCATTGGGTGCACATGGTCCCCCAGAATAGTTCGGTAGTCCTTGGCAGTGACGCGCCCATCTAGCAGAAGTATTGGGCCTAGGGAATGGCATGATATTGCAGCCCAAACCATCACTGATCCACCCCTGCTTTACTCTGGGCATGCAACATTCCGGGTGGTACGCTTCGCTGGGGCTTCTCCACACCGTAACTCTCACGGATATGGGAAAGACAGTGAAGGTGGACTCAGAGAACAATACATGTTTCACATTGTCCACAGCCCAAGATCTTCACTATTGGCAACATTAAAACCGACGGCAAAATTGGCATTGGCACGAGTGACCAAAGGTTTGGCTATAGCAGCCCGGTCATGTACATAAGCTCCCGATGAACAGTTTTGGTGGAAACAGGAGAGTTGAGTTGCACATTTAATTCTGCAGTGAGTTGGGCAGCTGTGGTTTTTATGTTTTTTTGGATACAATCCGGGTTAGCACCCGGACACCCTTTCAGACAGTTTCCTCTTGTGTCCACAGTTACTCCTGTAGGATGTGGTTCGTCCTTTTTGGTGGTATGATGACATTACCCTGGATACCGTGTCTCTTGATTCATCACAAAGACTTGCTTTCTCGGTCACAGGTGCGCCAGCGAGACGCGCACCAACAATTTGTCCTCTTTTAAACTCTGATATGTCACCAATAATGTTGTGTGCTTTGCAATATTTTAAACACAACTGTGCTCTTACTCTGCTAATTAAACCTTCACACTCTGCCCTTACTGGTGGAATGTGCAATCAATGAAGATTGGCCACCAGGCTGGTCAAATTTAGCCATGTAACCATCAACACTTAATTGTCCAGTGTTTCAGTTTCATTGTCCAACCCCTGTACATTCCCAAAAACACCAGGCAACTACAAATATTGTATATATCAATCAAATAATAATTAGGATTTTAATATCCATGTTTAAACATACAGCTATGAACTACAGATGCACCTACTGACCTGAGAACGTGATCCGACTGCCAGCGTCTCTTGTTTTGAATAGCTGGATTAATTATCAAATTATCTTTCATGCATGCCAGGCAATGAGTAATACACAGTACCAGCTGACTCACAATGCTTTTTACATTAAATACAAAGTATGATGATGCATTCCTTACTTAAGGCAATTACTTCTTAAAAAAAAAAAAAAAAAAAATCTGGTTGTCCAGATATGATTTGCTTGTCTCCAGTTCCTGTTCTAATAATTTGGCCATTCCTGTCATTAACCGTACTTAGACATTAGCAAGCAACAAACTATGTATCGTCTCAAACGAGTCCTCGGGCATGTAGTCAAATTGTCTTTTCTGAAGCAGATAAAAACTTCGACCTGTGGTTTCATCCTTTTTCTCAAGAATATCTTTTCTTTGGTATGAAATAGGTTTGATTTCTTGTTCTTTTGTTAATGCGGCAGCTGAAAAATCCCCATGTCTTTGCTTACTGTATGTGGCCTCATTTCCCATTTGACTGCCCAAGTGTTGCTCTCTGACCTGCAGGATCAGAGAAACCGCAAAGCTTTAGGATTTAAATCCGGGTCCTGATAGGGTTCATTTTAATGCCACTTTGAAAGCTGCTACTGCAAAGCCGGGCAAGAGCCATAATAAAAATCTTATCAAGTGGGATAAAGCAGGAGACTGCGTGTGCATGTGCAAGTGCACGTTAGCAACCCGATTTGCGAGGTGTACTTAAAGATAAGTACACTTAAAGACTTATTTTTTTCCCTCCGCTCCGTCTCTTGTTCCCCATTCTCTCTCTCCATCCAAATTATTGATCTGTTCCCTTAATGAAGCAATTTCAGCTCCCTCAGCATTTGAGAATGCTGATGAATTATCAGCCGGTTCAACAAAGCCAGCCTAATTGTAGCGTTCACAAAGCCGAGCATTCGCAAATAACACCTCGGATTCACCTCTCAGACCATCTTAGGATGTCCTGGCCAAGAAATGAATTATTAATAAAAGGAATACATTGTTATACTTGGACGCCGTGCCATAAATGTAAGTTAAGCACAGAGACACACACAGACCTTACAGAAATCCTGTGAGCCGATTGGGTGGAGCTCATGCCTGGTTGCTAAGGCGATATGGCTGTGCGTAATGGTGACGCAGATGGACATGAGCCACTGCTCATAATAATGCATTGTTCTGTCTTTGTAATGGTACAGAGTGTGTGTGTGTGTGTATTGTATGAGACTTGCTTAAATTCAGGCTCTTCACTTGTATTGCTGAAATGTACTGTACGTTAACCAGCCAAGCACAAAACTGCGTCAGGGAAAAACGGTCCGAGTTTAGAGCATCGTCTATATTTGTTTAAACAGCCGCTGCTGCAATAACACACAGCGTCATAAACAAATGTTCAGGGCGGTTAGGTACTGTAACATCATTTATAAGCTTTTCGAGAGGCTCGCTGTAATTCATAGGGGCCATTGCTCAATTTGTTCCTGATAAGTGGCAGTAATATGGAAATTGTTTGCCTCGTAACCAGGAGTGCTATCAGCAGTGGTACTGTGCAGCAGCTGTGCCAACATCGTAGCCCGTTTTCAATGCCGTCTGGGCGAAGAGAGGAGAGAGTAATGGCAATGCAGTGAGACGGCGTGCAGCTGCTCTGTGCAAGCAAGACTGACCACTCGCTCCTCTCACACCTTCCACTACTCACACAGCAGTAGGGCATTTTACTGAGAGGAAGTCTTCGGGAGTGCATCCCACCCAAGCCTGTTTTTTTTTTTTTCTTTTTCTTTTTTTACAAGTAGCAGGAATTAAATATAAGGGCAAAACCTGGGGATTTGGATCCTGGGCCGCTTTTCTGTACGCAAATCCCTGTGTGTACTGTACATGCACTCTCCTGTATAAAGCGTCGCATTTTGGGTGTGAAAGTGGTAGCTCGGAGCTGAAGGCTAATGACCAGAAGATGTGAGTTCAAATCCCAGCCTATGCTGTTGAATCTCTGAGCAAAAGCTTTTAACTGCTCGGTTGTGTCCTGTCTCGATTGTAAATTGCTTCGGATCAAAGTCACTTTGGAAAGGTTGACTCCTATTGACCAGGGTCCCCTGGTTTGATTCTGAGTTTGGTTTTCCTCCCACAGTAACAGGCATGTATATGGATTGGCTACACTATGATGCCCCTAGGTGATGGGGAGGGGAGGGAGGGCGTGGGTGCAATGGAGTGGCATTTCATTCAGGGTGAAATGTCCTGTATGCGCACATTGTTCTAGGGATAGGCTCCGGATCCACTGGGACCCTGACCAGGATTAAGTGCTTACTGATGATGAATGAATATAACTTTATAATGCAGCTCTAATAAATTCTGTATTTACCACAAAAAGTATATTTGTACAAGGGTCAAAAATGATCTGCACTCCAGTTGTATTAAAACTTCTGTTGGCGGCTCTGTCTTATTAGCACTTTTCGTCCAAGACTACTGTCCCCCCAGTTACTGCTGATTTGCATGAAAGAAGAGCAGCATGCAGTGATTTATATATTTTATTAAAATTATTATTTTTTAGTTTAAGGATGTATCGAAGGCTTTGTGACAAAACGTACTTTTTTTTTCTTTGAATGTGTGAATGATTGGATAGAGAAATTCAACAATGTGTTGGCCATAGAAGGAGCCAGATGCCTGGCCATGTCCACTGCTAATGACAAATGTACGTACACTCCCGCCCACACTGTTGACGCTCTCCAAAAACTTACGGTGCTAAAGCATACTCCCTATATTCCTGATCTCGCTCCATCAGACTTTCACCTGTTTGAGCTCCATGAGGACGAAGATTCACTTCTGATGAAGAAGTGAAGACAGCGGTGCATTGTTGGCTCGCAGCTCAGCCATTTATTTATTTTTTAATAAGTCAATATGAAATCTTGTTGACAGATGGACAAAATGTATTGAAAAGCAAGGAGATTATGTAAAAAAAAATCTCTCTCTCTTTTCTAAAAATTCATTTAAAGGAATTCTTCAGCCAGAGCGTGATTAATTTTTAATTCAGCCTTTTGTATTCCACCAGCGCTCTGCTGAGTCTCTGGTTAATTAAGTTAAAATAAGCGACAAATTGTTAATGAATTAGTTCTGATTGTGTTCTCCTGAGGTCACTGCCTCGATCACGAGACTGGAGTGTAAGAACTTTTACTTCTCAAGTAATGTTACAAATCTTTCTCTTCCACTGAAAAGCTTTGTGCTTGATCACACCAAACTATTACTCTCGAGGAAGTGCTTGGAATCATGTCTTTTTTAAATAAATTTTTTCCCTCTCTTTGTGTCTCTCTGTAGCCCATGGCAAAAATAAATCCTGAAATCCTGACCGAGTTGGTCCGGCCAAGTATAGATTATGTGCGGCACAAAAAGTTCCGCTCGGGCAACTATCCATCATCTCTCAGCAATGAGACAGACAGACTGGTGCACTGGTGCCATGGAGCGCCTGGCGTGGTTCACATGCTCATCATGGCACATAAGGTGAGTGGCAAAACTCTTCCTCAGTCCATTCTCAACACACATTACACATACAGATCATAATCTGTATTTATTCTTTAATACACACAGACACACTGGAGAGATACTTTCAAATTAAGACACTTGATGAATTTTGTATTCAAATTCAGACAGTTGAAGAATTATCTGTGTAAATAATAATATTCCAATCTCCTGCTTGGTATTATAAATATACACGAATCTGTCTTTTTGTTTCGCCCAGCGGTTGTAGAAGAGATTAACAGTGATGTGTTTGGCTGTAATGCTGATAAGCTCTCTTTCTCTCTCTCCCCATCACTAATAATCAGAGTAATTGATGAATGAATAAATGCAAAGAGGATTATTATGAAGATGGACGACCAGCAGTGATCAGGATTCAGACACAGTAATGTAATACTGTATTCAGTTCCCATAGCTCAGACTTTAAACTTCTAGACTTAATGACAAGGTTAGGAAGACCACAAACCTCTCACTGAATTTCAACATGTCCTGTTTTTCCTCTTAGAATCCCACAGTGCCATCTAGTGGTTAAGTGGTGCACATGAAACATGTTAATGGTTGAAAGTAAATGTACTACTCGGTTATACGTATGAACAAGCCAATGGTTAAAGTATAAGGGAAGATCTTATAGGTTGCATATCATGCATCAGTGAGTTTGTGATATTATATGCCTTTTTACCTTTTGCTAATGTTTATTATTGCTTGGGTAAAACTGGACTATATGCAGAAGAGTTAATAGACTTTTTTTTTTTATTATCACAGCTAAATAGTGCCTGCTCCAGTAAAAATAAATAATTAAAATAAATAAATCTTCCCTGGCTTTCCTTCCCACTTCTCATGAACAGATGGGCCATTTGCTTACTTGCTCATTCTCTCTCTCTCTCTTTTACCCTGTCTCATAAAATTGATAATGCCTAAGGGCAGTTAGAGGAACTCGAGCATGTGCTATATTTGGAGACTGCTTTTCCTAAGGAGCGTGGTTAACACTGCAGTCCTAATAAATTTCGCCGTATTATTCAGCCATAGTTTGAAAGCCAGAGTCAGACGTATATGAGGGATGCGAGTGTACGCTTGTTATAAAATTGTCATCTTGGGTTAACTGAGTAATTTTATCTAATTATTATACGTTAGCATGTTGTTGTTGTTTTTTTTTTTTCTTCTGTATGACATATTGAAAGATAATAAATCCTACCCAACTGTATCATCACGCTCATATGTGGTTCTGCTTTAAACTGTTGCCACAAAGTTGGATGCACACACGTGTATAGAATGTCTCTGTATGATGCAGCATTACAATTCGGCTTTACCAGAACTACAGTGAGACTTCCAACCCTTTCAGCACAGCTGTGCACAAAGCCAACTCGATGAAGACCTAGTTTGTAAAGGTTGGTGGGGGGTGAATAGGCAAAAATAGACGGATTCTATTTTGAGTCTGGTATACAGTATGTTGAGGTTTCTGCGTTGCTTTGAGATGTTGAATCAATAAAATTAAGTTTAAATGTCATACCTTTAAACATAAATTATCATTATGATTCAGGTCAGCCATGATGCATTGCATTTCCTGCTTTTAATTCTCGTCTTATATAGGGTACATATGATGAAAGAGTGATCAAACTAAAGTAGTATGCTGCCTCTCAGCCTCTCGCTGGTGTTATTTGTGATTAAACAACCAAGTGTGAAATAAGATTAACGCTTAATTAAGAGAGGTAGTCGACGGAAATTATTGCTTGTAGATGACGTTCAGCCGATTATCTGTTTTCTCTCAGGTGTTCAAGGACGAGAAGTATCTGAAGGATGCGGTTGAGTGTGGCGAGGTGATCTGGCAGAGGGGTTTACTTCGCAAAGGCTACGGCATCTGTCACGGCACCGCCGGTAACGGCTACGCTTTCCTCTCGCTATACAAGCTCACACAGGAGCAGAAGTACCTGTACCGTGCCTGCAAGGTATGTATACAGCAAAACAAACTGGGATAGATTAGGATAGATAGTGTGTGTTCTGTTCAGAAAATGCTACTTAAATTGATTTACTTTTTATGAAGACGGATCGATGTTGTAATTATTTTGTCTGGATCTCCAGATTTTTGTCTGGAGAAAGCTGTGACATTTTAGCTGATGTATAATCTCTCGTGATCTTTTCACCTCCAAATTCAAATAACACATTCACACAGGAGCACTTTTTCCTTATTCCACATTGAGGTGCAGCTTATTCACCTCTTCTGAGTGCCAGCTCGAAATGGTGTTTTTTTTTTTTCATGCCTTTATTTTTCTGTCCAATGTATTCATATGTAAGTGTGATAAGATGAAAGTATAATTTGAGATCAGATTTGCAAATTAGTTTCAGCGGGTGTAACCTAGGTCTTTTAGAAACTATAGTAACACTGAATACCAAGAATTACAGAAGTGTGAGAGTATGGGGAACTGTGCTTATTCGAATTTACTGAGTAAGGAGCACGGCTTTCATTGTGAAAGAAGTAGCAGGAGACGAATTAAAATGCACCTTGAATTCAATAGAGTCAGACTGAACATGAAACATTTTCAACATACACTTATCCACTTTATTATCTCACGACTACATGTTCATGCAGTTCTCGAACTGGCCAATCATGCGGCAGCAACACAATGCAGCTTCACGTCAAACCACAGCATGAAGAATCTGGTTTCTGAATTTAACCGTGGCATGGTTGTTAAGTATTTAAGAAAGTGCTGAGATTTTCACACACAACATCTAAGGAGTTTACCTGCTTGGTGTGAAAAACAAAACAAACATTTGTGTGTGAGAAGGGTCTTCAGGCTGGAACACCTTGTTGAAGGATGAAGGAACTCAATCTTTAAAACTGTTTAAAAATATATATATAATAAAAAATCAGCTTGTGCAATACATCAAGGTAGATGAGCTACAACAGCAGAAGACCACATTGTCAAACAAGTCCAGGAATCTGAAGCTAATTCGGCACAAATTTAACATGTCTATCTAATAAAACAAGAAAAAAACTTGCCCATGGAATGATGAATGTTAAGACTTGGATTAATTTAGCTAAGTAATTTTTTTTCACCTAAAATAAACCCTATTGCTTTTTTTTTTTAAGCACATTATGTGGTTAGTGCTTTGTTTACACCCAGGATCAGCTTCTTCTCTAAAACATTCTGCATGATGCATCTTGGAGCGGAACCACTCTCCACACTGACTGTCAATATTTCTCACTACTCAGGGACAGGCGGAGGAGGTGAGAGGGGCATACAGAGTGTCCTCTTCTAGTGAAAAGCCACATTCCTGCTAGAACACTAATAATTACGCCAGTCTACCCCAAGTGGCAAGTAATGAAAGCATAATGGACTCTGCTGTTCCCGAATCATCACAGCAGCCTTTTACAGCCAGAGTCATTTTCCAGCGAAAACGAATCACCGGCTTTTATCTGAGCCGCGGTTTACTTACTGTCTCCAGGTTTTAACGAAGGAGACCGATCACAGGTTTCTGGTCAAGGGGAAGCAATTTTTGTTTTATCACCTTTTTAAACCATTTCATTGCACCAATTATTCAGGTGTTTGTTTTTATTCAAGGATTTTAACATAAAGACACGAACAGTCTTCATTTTAGCTTAATTGTTTTTATTGTGAGGGTAAAAACCTGGCATCTCCTTTCACTGCTATGCAGATGATGGTCAGATTTATCTCCCGTTAAAACAGAAGAAAGGCTACTCCGTCGAGACTCTGTTAACATGTCTAGATGACAAAGACATGGTTAGCACAAAATGTTTGACATTTTAATGATAAAAAGACTGAGGTTTTGGTATTTGGTCTCAGGGGTAGAGTTCCACCTCTGGATTTAGGAGCCTTTGAGCAGTATGTTAAACCCACAGTGTCAAATTTAGGTGTTATTTTTGATAAACAGATCAGTGCTGTGGTTCGGTTCAGTTTCTTTCAGTTAAGGCAACAGACAAAACTTAAGCCTGTTTTGTCCTTTAGGCATATTGAAATAGCCATTCACGCCTTTATCACCACTCGCATCGATTACTGTAATGCTTTGTAGTTTGGGGTTTCTCAGGCAGCATTACATCGACTACAGCTGATTCAAAACTCTGCTGCTCGACTCTTAATGTCTATACATAAAAGAGAACATATCTCTCCAGTTCTGGCTTCCCTTCATTGGCTCCTGGTACAGTGCCGAATTAATTTGAAAATTCTTTTGGTCACGTTTAAATGATTACATGGCCTTGCCACGCCCTACCTCTCGGATCTGCTTCAGCCCTATGTCTCACCCCTGTCTCTCAGATCATCAGATCTGAGACTTTTGCTGACTGTACTTAAAACCAAATGCAAGCTCAGGGGTGATCGGGCGTTCTCCGTGGCGGCACCCAAATTGTGGAATGACCTACCATTGACTATTCGTGAGGCAACATCACTGAGGGTATTTAAGTCCCATCTTAAAACTTGCATGTTTTCTCTGGTGTTTAAACCAACATGAGATGTTGATTTTATATATTGTGTTTGATTAGATATGTGTGTGATGTGATTTTAATTATGTCTTTTTATATTACTTTATTATTTATGTGTAGCACTTTGGGGCATTCTTGTTGTTCAAGTGCTATACAAATCAAGTTGAGTTGAGAGGTTATAAATGTGTCCACCCTTGTTAGTTGCTCATTTTTATGCTAACACATTGTGCAAGTACAGTAAATACTTCAGCGTGTTGCATAGTCTTGGGTGTAAACCATAGAAAATTATAGTTACTGCATTTAATTTTAAAGTAATAACATATTTGGAGCTAGTTTTGTTATACATAAAGTTGTTGTTCAGTGTTTGGCTTTGAGCTGTGCTGTTTTCTCTGCACATTGCATATGAAAAATAAGTGAACAGTCAGTTCTTGAAGATAATGTGTTGGAAGCAGGATATATTGTACAAATTGTGATGAATAGATGAGCATTTTCAAAATGGCCTGGCTTGTGGGATGTTCCTGGTATGCAGTAGTTAGTAGTACTGACCAGACTGCCCTTGCTGACTCCTGTCCACTTGTGAAAGCACCTGCAACTGTCATATGAGCATCACTCTGGACCACGGGCCAATGGAATACAGTGGCCTGGTCGGAGTCATGTTTTCGGCTGGGTGTGTATACATTGCTTACCTGGTGAACAGATGGCATCAAGATGCACTATAGGGGAAAAAATCAACCCTGCAGAGTCGGTGTTGTGTAATGTTGGTAACTTTCTGCTGGAAAACCTTGGGTCCTGCCATTCCTTTGGATGTCACTTTGACACGCACCACCTACCTGACCATTCTTGAAAGCCAAGTTGATGGCAACGGTATTCGGTGATAGCAGTGGCCTCTTTCAGCAGGATAAATGCGCCTGGCCACGCTGCAAAAAAATTGTTCAGGAATGGTTTAAAGAACATGGCACAATCTGTCCGATCTGTGGGATGTGCTAGAAAAAAACAAGTCCATTGCCTGCCCCACCTCACAACTTACAGGACTCAAAGGATTTGCTGCTAACATCCTTTAGACATTTTGTGGAGTCGTTGCCTTGATGGGTCAGAGGTATTTTGGCGTCACAAAGGGGACCTACACAATATTAGGCAGATAGACATAAAGTTACAGCTGATTGATGTACAGTACTGTACATACAGAAAGTGAAATATTTTTGTCAAAATGTATAAGGAGTATGTTTTCTTTTTCATGTGTGTATAATGATTTTAAATGTAAATAATTAATATTTAATAAAAAATATATATTTCCAGTACTGTTTTCTAACGCATAGTATATATATTTTTTAAACTTTTGACTTGACGTCCGGTTAAATTCCTTATTGCCTATGAATAGTCCTTGGCAAACAATTATGCAGTCAGTCGCTCGTTCATTTTGTTCACATAAATAAATTTGGGGCAGCACGGTGGCTTAGTGGCACACCGTCTCCGTGCACCTCTAGGTTCCGGGCTCGATTCCTGCCTCGGGGTCTGTTCAGAGTTCTTCCCGTGCTGGGTGGGTTTCCTCTAGGTACGGTTTCCTCCCACAGTTTAAAGAAATGCAGATTACCCTGATTGGCATTCCCAAATTGCCCGGAGCGTGTGATTGAGCGTGTGTACCCTGTCTAGGGTGTAACCCGCCTCGTGCCCCAAGTCTCCTGGGATAGGCTCCAGGGCCCTCCGACTGTATACAAGATAAAGCGGTATAGACGATGAGTGAGTGAGTAATAAATTTGGCTGTTGCCAGTAAAATTTGCATTCTTGGATCATTGACTCACAGTTGATATGTACAATTTCACATTGTTTTAATATGCAGAACAATTTATTTAGTTGCTTATCTTGTGGCTGATTTAACTGCATTTTAGCGGCTTATTTGTGGTGGAAAGTTTGTGTCTATAGGTGCATACACGCATACAGACTATGGTTATTTATTCTTTCTTTTCTTTGCATTTTCTTTCAGTTTGCGGAGTGGTGTCTAGACTATGGAACACACGGCTGCCGTATTCCAGACCGACCATATTCCCTTTTTGAAGGTAAATTTTGGAGCCCGCCTCTCATGCACATCACCCGCAATTAATGTTCAGAGCATCTGACATTAAATCCTCTAAAAAATGAGTATGTGAAACGATTGCTATAAATACTGCAACTCATTCGATCCAGACGGCCTTCGGCTATTTTAATTATGTTTTCATGTATTTAACAAAGACCAGTTACGAATTCGCAGTTATTAGGCATTTTGCCTGCGTTCTTAACTATAAAGTAACATGGTCTCTTTACTTTAAATCATGCGTAAAGACCATCAGACCTAGTCATTGTCTGGGGGAAAATGAAAGACAGACTGAAGTTTCTGTAAACTCTCCTTGGTCTGGTTTATGTCTTTCTGCACGCTACGCCATCATCAGTAATGAAATCCTTGGTTTTATACTAGAGAGCTGAATGCGTTAAAAAGACAGTCGGTACATTCACTGAGTAGGGAAGAGCGAGTAGAAATGGAAGAGGTGCAGACAGGTAAGACAGACTAGAAAATTTATTATTTTTCTTAATTTAAAATTATATTACACAATGAAATTATGCTTCTGGTATTGAGTGTCAAGTCAATGGAAAGTCTCAACAAGGCTTATTTTGCACTGCACCACTTTGTGCAGAGTCTGTAGAATGTTGTGCGATCCCAGAAAATCTCCATTCTGTTGTATGACTGAAGAATTTAACATGTATCCGAATAATTTTTCTACTTGCACAAGCACATAGCCACTTCAGCTTTCTGCTCGTCCACTATAAAGGAATAGGTGCCACTTTATACAAATAAATGAATGAGGTTTATTGGATAAAAGCATCAGACTGTGTGTTTCATCATACATAAACTATATCAATTGACAGGTTCAACTTAAACAGTTCAGGTTCAGGTTGCATCAATCGACAGGTTCAACTTAAACACAAACCATTGTTTTTCTTCGTGCATGCTAGATCTGGGATTACTTCTTTAAAAGCTTTGCACTTCCCCATGTTAAGTGTATGACAAGCAGGCACGACATGGCCCCGAGTCCATCCGCAGGGCACCACAGTGGCACTCAGGGCCGAACGCCAGCCTGCCAGCAAACTCCACTCCACTCCACTTCCAAAGAGTTGGGACTATTTATTTGCTACTTCACCTTATTGTTGCCATAGTAACATTCTTTTCTGCTCCTCAGTCTGAGTAGTGGTGGCCACTGATTGGTCGAGTGGTTCCTCTGAGTAGTTTTAGAAAGGCTAGTAGTAGGCATGAGCCCCGAGACATGCACACATGTTGTGTTACAATAACGTGCTGGATAATGCTGTAGTGAAGCAACTTGTTGCTCATTCATACTACAGAAAAAAATTATTTACTCACTCAATGGCCCACTTTAATGAGAACACCTGTGCCTCTGTTTATTCTTGCAGTTATCTAATTAGTGAATAATTATGTTTGAGGGGGGGGGGGGGGGGGGAAGCA
>JAQMYG010000033.1:27338294-27350565 GCA_030014215.1 Clariallabes teugelsi
TGCACAAAGTGGTGCAGTGCAAAATAAGCCTTGTTGAGACTTTCCATTGACTTGACACTCAATACCAGAAGCATAATCCAGCCTTCACTGTTACAGACACAGCCACTTTTGTGCTTCAGTTTAATGATCATAATAGTCAGTATGACTCTTCACACCTGCTGCATTTGTGCAGCACTCACGGCCAAGCTGAGTGTGTAGACCATTCATGCCATGACCATAAAGGCATTTGAAATTCTCTACTAGGTGACGCATTTCAACTAGTTCTTTTTATACCTTTCAGCATCTGATAATGATGTTATATATACTCTTGTATTTATGTTATGTGGGTTAATCTGTCATTGTGTGACAAAACAGACATCTGGTGTTCAGGCAGACTTTCTGAAACCCAGGACTTTGTCTTTGTCTCTCACAGGAATGGCTGGAGCGATCCACTTCCTCTCAGACCTCGCCCAACCAGAGGCCTCTTGCTTTCCTGCTTTTGAACTTTGACCTGTGGCTTCTGGGAGCACTGACTCTTACTTTTGAACAGTTCTGAGGTGTCTTTTACAAGCTCTTCCAGCACTGAACATCACCACAGAACTTGCGCAAAAAAAAAAAAAGGGAAACTCCCCACCTTCTGCCTATAACTATAAAACAAGTCACTTTGAGTTTTGTCACGTCTGTGATGTTTTATAGCTTTTTTTTTAATGTACAAATTCCATTTTGTTTCCTTCTTTCACTGCACTGATTAATGTTTTTGCTTTGTATTCAGTTGAAATTAGGTCTCTGTGCTGCATGCTTGTGTTTTGATTGTACTGCAGCGCCTCAGTTGACCTTGTCTTTGTCTCATGGGTTTCAGTCCTGTTTTTGTTGTCTATGCATGGGGATGGCTGAAATAAGCTTGTGTACGCTTTTACTCAAATTATTAACATCTGTAATATTAGTTAAACGTCTACATCCACAATGGTGTGGATGCCCCTACGTGTCTGTATGTTTACATACATCACTCATTGAAAGATTGTGAGAAAAATGAACCACACAGAGAAGCAATGATGTTTTTGAATGTTACAATAAATTTGGCTGCTTTAACTGAAACACATGACTGAATTTAAAATCTATTATTTACAGAACAAGGCACAAGGGGTTGGCATGGTGCATTTACTGCCCAAAAGATGATGTTTATTTTTCTATAACATAAAATCTTTGTTTTATTTTTCCATGTACCACTGCAATTTGCCAACATTTTTGTTACGGACGTTAAGGTCCATAAGTATTTGGTAAGCGACCTAATATTTGTATTCTTGCCACCACAGTTTATTGTGAATATAACAATCAAGATGTGATTAGCCTTTCAGCTTCAGAGCTCCCATATTATAATTAAGTTAATATATGATTTAGAGGTCTCCAGAATATCGGTTAATTTCCCTTCTGTTACATTCCTTTTCCAAAGTGCTGTTTTAGTGTCTGGGCTCTGATTGGCTAAGAAAATGAACTTTCACAAAACCTATTGAGGTGCATTTTATTTTGAAGATTCGGACACCAGAATCAACTGGAAAATTAACCCACTCATGTTTGGGACATGTTTAGGCATTTCCTAACAGTTTTAATGCTTGTTAAATACGCATTGTTAATGAACAAAATAAACTGAAAAAAAAAAAGTTTTTCTGCTAGGAACGTATTTATTGTGTGTCAGAAAAGATTCACTCTTTTTTTTTTCTTTTTAGTACTGATGCAAATCCAGCTCTGAACTGTCCTTCGTTCACAAAGCAGTCTAATGTAAATTGTCTAGCACACACCCATATAACTTTGAACATAGTAGAACAGTTTACATTAGAACATTTCTACTGTAAATAAATGATAACCATTGTTTCCTTACTCCCTTAGAAGATAAGAGCAAATGAAGAGTGTTTGGTGTTTTTCTTTACAACATGACATGCCGTGTTATAGCAGTCTAATGCTCGAACTTTTAAGTCTGTTGTGGGCAAATAAAAATGGTGAATTGGGTGGACCTGAGCCCTGAGACAGAGCAGGGTCTTTACCAAATTACCACCTTTTTTCCATCACAATATTGAACCCATCACGAGTGTGTTTATATGGAAAATATATGCAAATGTAAAGGAAAAAATGGTTGGGATGTTTCTCACATTTTTTTTGCACATACAAACATTAGTAACTAAAAAATGGTCAAAAAGTGAATTTTCATAATAGGACCTCTTTAGTTCAAGAGGTTTAACAAAAATGGTATATTAATAATTTAGGAATTATAGCCATTTTTACAATGTTTGCTGCTGGCTTTATCCTTACCTTCAGTAAGTTAAAAGCATGCTCAGTTGGGCTGATGTCAGGTGACTCTGCCCTTTAACAACCATCCATTTCTTTCATAGCTTTCGCTGTATGGTTTAGGTCATTACCCAACCCATCTGTGCTGTGAAGTACCCTCATGTCAGTTTTGCAGCAGTTGACTGAATCTTGGCAGAAACTTTACACTTAAGTTCATTCAGCTACTTATATCAGCAGTCACATCATCAATAAACACCAGTGATTTTAAGAGTTTCATTGGCAGTCATACATGTCCATGCTAGAACACTGTCTCCACCATGTGTCCATTGACAGATGATGTGGTATGCCTTGGAACCATGTTGTATGATTATGATAATGTATGCTTTGGAATCATGTTTCTTGATGATGTATGTTTTGAAACATAAGCCTCTTCTTTCCTTCTCTGTATTGTTCTCCAATCATTCTGTTCTTGAATATTACCAGTTGATGGGATCTTTGGGTAAACCATCTGTATTTTAATGAAGCTCTGTCTTTTGATCAAAGATTTTGACAGTGATATACATATTTCTCTTGATGCGTCCTTGACTAGATGCTAGATGTTATGAAGGGGTAATTCATCGGAATTGGATTGCATTGGAATCTCTTTGGATGCATATTGATTTCCTCATGAACAGCTACCATGCCATCATGAAAACTAAAAAACAAAAACCAACCAACCATCAAACTGATCATAAGTGAATTGTCCAATCCTTTTGAGTCTGTGAAAATAGAGGAAAATTCCTAAACGTTTAATTCAATCTTTTTATTGAACCTCTTGAATTAAATCTGAAAGTGCTCAGAATTATAGCTGATTCTTGGACATGGTCAAGTTGTAAAACTAAGACCCAATCTCAGTAAAAACAATCTATTTACAAATGCTGCACAGAAGAAATTTTCATTCAGGAGAGAAACCTGCCAAATGCAGCACTTGAACTGAACTAAGAATTATTTAAAGGCCAAATGGAACTGTGTTGTGGACAAAATCACAATAATAATACAGTACTTAATTATATTTTAATACATGTTGCATAACAGTGAGACATTTTATAATGATTTTTATGAGCTTGTAGTTGGCTAGGGGTTGTTTGTAAGTGACCTCCAAGATTTCAGCATTCAGACTATTGAGGGCTGTTGCTTATTAAAAGGCTTTTTTTTTATTTTATTTTTTTTAATTATTTTGAATTACCATAAGGACTCTCTAGTTGACTTTGCACCCCTTGTGTCCACTATTAATGTTCAAATAAAATTTTAGTTTTTGATTAGATTTTCAGTTAAAAACTGGAGAATGATGCTGAACAAATATTAACTAACAAATAGCAAGTGGCAAATAATTTATTTCCACTAATTAAAGTCTATGATGAGTTTAAGGAACAACTTAAACTTAATTTATTTACACCTATTTGCAATAAACAAATTATTATTTTACGTAGAAGGGGCTGGATTCATAGTTTATTTTTACTTTTGCAACTACAAATGTTTGTTTCTTTGATTTTTAGATATGTATTAGGTTTTTATGTGACAGCCTCATGCATGTACATATGGTGGTAATGATGTGGCATCTTAAGAGTTAAACTAGCCATCACAGTCACAGTAGAAAATGTCTTTTAGAATTTAAAGATACATATTTTGAACTTGTACTTCGATTAAACATTACAGGATGCTTTCAAGTTTAGTTTCAAATATGGAACATTATTTTAAACACATGCAGAATTACTGCTAGTTTGTCCTTAACTTCAACATTGTTGAATGTTCTTAGTTGTTGTTGTTGTTGTCAATACTGATCATTTTTATAAGCTTACAAAAGAATGTACAGTATAATCAGAGGGAAAACTCTCAATAAAATTTGTTGAACATTGCCAAGAGACAATAAACATTTTCAAATCTTTCAGAGTTGACCTAGTTTTAAACTTTTGCAGTATAATTCAGAAGCAGATGGATCCAATTAGTCTAATAACTATCTAGAATAATCAGTTAACCTGTTTTCCACGCAGGTAAATTTGGATTAACTAGAGGCAGAGTGCGGTTCAAAAGTCCGAGAGCACATATGGTACAAATTTTGTGTCAGCTAGAGTGCACACACTGTTAAAGAAATGCATTTAAATACTTCTAATCTTTTACTTCTTACACAAGCTGTCAATAATATACACTGCCAAAAACTATAGCAAGTGAAATATTCTTGATTCTATCCAAACCTTTCTATAATTTCTTAAAATAATGTTTACACTCACTCATCGTCTATACCGCTTTATCCTGTATTCAGGAGTGCCAATCCATCACAGGGCACACATACATACTCGTACTCATTCACACACTACGGGCAATTTGGGAACGCCAATTAACCTACCAGGGATAGCTCAGTGGTTAAGGCATTGGACTACAGTTCGGAAGATCCCAGGTTCAAACCCCACAACCACCAAGTTGCCACTGTTGGGCCCCTGAGCAAGGCCCGTAATGAGATAAAAAATGTAAGTCGCTCTGGATAAGAGCGTCTGCCAAATGCCTAAATGTAAATGTAAACCTAATCTGCATGTCTTTGTACTGTGGGAGGAAACCGGAGTACCCCAAGGAAACCCGCCAAACACGCGGAGAACATGCAAACTCCATGCACACAGAGGCGGGAATCAAGCCTGGCCGGGAATCGAACCCGGACCCTGGAGGTGCAAGGCGACAGTGCTAACTACTACACCACCGTGCCACTCCATTAATAATCTATGTGTTTGGGTAGATTCAAGAATATTTCACTTGCAAACATACTAAGATGATAAAATTTTTGCAGTGTAATTTGGAATTTTTTGTTTTTATTAAATTGTTAAAGCATGGATAATACAGTAGAAGCACTCTAGCTAGTTCGAACTCAAACCTTCACTGCCCTTCATGTTTATGAATTGCATATGCACCGAAGTGTCAAATCAAATGTCTCCCATTGAGTCATCATGAATAAACTTAAACCTCTCACTGTCTACATGTTCACATACCTTTCTGCGCACAAACTCAGGGTTGAAAAATAGCACATTTCTAATAAGAGAGTTTCAATTTGGTATTCATGAATCGTCTTTGACATTAAGCATGACACTGGTTCTTGATCACTGACATGTCAATGACAGTTTATTTGATACAATATGACAGAACAGTATATCTTTTTTTAGATAAAGGACAGAAACTCTTGTGTTTTAGCTAAATTTTGAAGGCTTGATACTTGGTTAGCACTTACACCTGTAACTTGCATGTCTTTCAGCCAAGTCTGATACAGTGATACAACACACACCTATTACAACTAAGCAAGATGTACATGTAACCGACTCGATCTTTACTTTGCATAGAACAGCCATTAAAATGTACATAATCAACAAAAGATTAAAATAGCACATGTTGCCATTTCCAAAATTTGATTTCCTCATATCGCCTTCTCATGCATTATCAACTTGATTTAAAACTTTCTAGTTAAAGTGTTTCAAACTTTGCAAGAAATGTTTTTTTCTATAAAGATCCATTTAAAATCCTGGTTCTTTCACATGGATAAAAGATTGACATTAGGCTTCAAGGCATGTCATCGTTAAGGTGAAGTGTTAATATTAAACCTGGTGCTACGCTTTTATCCCAGGAAAATGCTGCACTATCAAATGCTAGTTTTTTTTATTTAATTTTTTTTTATCACTGTACCTTTTGTCAAAGAAAGCTGACACCACTGTGACAAGAACAATAATTTATTGTAATTTTAGAGCTGACTGTCACCCTAGATTTTCTGCACACTTCTTCCAACTTCAAAGCTTAAAAATAGTTCAAGAGTATAACAGTTCATATTAGCATTTAATTGTGCACTTTGTAATTCTCGTCTCCATCCATCAAGACTGTGCTTTTGAGTGATGTTTTTGGTCCTGGAGGTTACACAGCAAGTTACTTTTACATGTTTTTTTTTTCTGTGATCGGAACAAGTCACTAAGGATCATCAGACTTCCTCTATAGTCGAAGGTAAAATGCCAAGTCCTATACTACATTAGGAAACCACAAAGTAAAATAATGTTTAGATTACAGCATGGGGGCTTGAGCTTAGGTTGGCTCTATGTATGGCAGTGAAATGGCTGCATGCTGGGCATCACAAATGGACTACCCTTGGACTTATCCTCAACAGTTACCAGCGAAGTTGGAAATTTACATACACCTTATCCAAATACAGCTGAGAAAAAGATTACATAGTAATTGAACAATTTATTACAATTTTCTTTTTCATCACATTCCCAGAAAGTCAGAAGTTTACACACAATTGATTTGTATTTATTATTAACTTTAAATTGTTTAGCTTGGGTTAAACCTGTTTGGTGGCCTTTCAGAAGCTTCTTACAAATAAGGTGCTGGAATTTTAGCCCTGCTGACATAATTGCTGTAAACCTAATTGAGTCAGGTTTGTAGGCCTCCTTGCTCGCATATGCTTTTTCATTTCTTCCCACAACTTTTAGATGGTCTAATTTTTTGAAGGCTCAACTTTGTTGCCCTTAAGTCACTGTGCCACAACTTTGGCAGTATGATTGGGGTCAATGTATATTTGTAAGACAACCACTTGAAACCAATTTTTACCTTCCTGGCTGATGTCTTGAGATGTTGCTTCAATATAATCCACATAATCTTCCTTCCTCATGATGCCATCTATTTTGTTAAACCTTTATTTGTCACATATACTGCACAGTGAAATTCTTTCTTCGCATATCCCAGCGTAACTGGGGTCAGAGGGCAGGGTCAGCCATGATACAGCGCCAGTGGAGCAGATAGGGTTAAGGGCCTTGCTCAAGGGCGCATCAATGGCAACCTGGTGGAGCTGAGGCTCGAACCGTCAATCTTCCAATCAGTAACGCAGTGCCCTAGCCCTCTGAGCTACCAGTGCACCAGTTTCACTTGCAGCAAAGCACGCCAAAACATGGTGCTGCCACCCCCATGCTTCATGTTTGGGATGGTGTAGTTGCAGCTTCCAGATGTAACAATGGTCATTATGGCCAAATAGTTACATTTTTTCATCAGACCAGAGGGCATTTTTTCCAAAAAAGAAGTTATTTGTCCCCATGTGCTGCTGCTGTTTTGGAGCAGTGGCTTTTTCCTTGGTGAGCAGCCTTTTAGGTTACATCAATATCGGTCTTGTGTTATAGTAGATGCAAATGCCTTTGTAACTGTGTCCTCCGATGTCTTCACAATGTCTGTCGTTCTAGTTTTGATTTATACTTTTTTGTAACAAAGTATGCAACTCCGTCCTGAGCGGTATGATGACTGCATGGTTCAATGGTGAACAGACGTATGTGGTACCTTCAGGCATTTGGAATCTGCTCTCAAGGATGAAACAGATGTCTGGAGGTTCACAATTTGTTTTGCTGAGGTCTTTTATTTTATTTATTTTATTTTCCAACGATGCCAAACAAAGAGGCACTGAGTTTGAAGCGAGACCTTAAAACACATCCACGGGTTCACCCTCAATTGACTCAAATGCTCCTAAAGCCATTGTGTAATATTCTGGAATTTCCATGATAAAAATCATGATAGTGAATTATACAGTAATTGAAATAATTTGGAAATGTCTTTTGGAAAAAACAGTGATCAGTTTAAATGACTTCAACTTAAGTGTACCGTATGTAAACTCCTGACTTCAGCTGTGTATCACCATCCAGCTATTTGAAGATGGAGCTAATTCAAGATCAGACCTTTACTTACAATAGCCAATTGCCTCTGGTCTATAATGGATTGGGGGAATGGATGAATGAACTGTGCTGACCTGCTTGATTAGTGGATTGAAAGGTGTGCTGTCCTTTCCGATTGGTTATTATCACACCTGCACAGTTGCCTTGGGAAATTCTCTGCTTTATCACTTTTTGCTAAAGAGTTCCTGTTGTTCAAACACAACGAAGACCTTGCTGCAGTCCCTAGTAAAGATGGTTTGACTTCTCAAACCCAAGTCTTCAGGTTTGCAAAGTGCCCAGGCAGCATGATGGACTTGCCAAGGGAAGGTGTCCTTCAAAGATAACTGTCATTTTCTTTCGCACAATTGCAACAACTGTAAAAACATGACAGCTGGATTTAATTCCACCTTCTTTCCGGTATGCCAGTGTCCATCTTTCACCTCCACCCAGCTCCTTTATGAAAACTCTGAGGCGCAGTTCGTGTTCTGCATGTCTTTTCATCCCCCCCAAAAAATCATGTTCTTTTCATATTCATGTTACTTCAATACACAGTCAATGCACATTATTTCAATACAAAGTCAGACATAAGCAGCTCTGTCCACCTATAAAATGTTAAACAATGAACATGACAAAAAAAAAATGCTGTATCCTAAAACAAGCACGCAAAAATAAAACAAGCCACTTGAAGCAACCCAAGAGTTGCTTCAATGGTTGCTGCCAGAGGTTCTTAGCAGCATCATGTTGGGACTCAGATCTCTGATCTGCTGGAGTGTGGTGTGCCATGATGAACATCTGGACCTACTTCTTCTCCGTGGTCTTGAAGACCTGGTCGTAAGATGGTGGAGGATGGTTGCAGTAGGACGGTGGTGGTGGATATGAATTCATCATGTGGGCTGTGCTGGGCTGGCCCGGGTAAGCAGGGGCCATTGGCATTGTCATGGCAACGCTGGGGTCACCATAGCCCTGAATGCCAGGCTGCTGAGAAACTGTGGAGGGAAGTAAAACTGTTTTAGCTGCTTGTAAAATGCACAAATATACAGGACATAAAGTCAAATAATTATTTGAAAAACACTAATTTTCCAGAAAAACAAACCTGAATGTGCAATAAATAAATCACTATTACTGCCAAAAACATTACGAAACCATAAAAAGGTATGAACCTGTTTTCAAGTCATTGTCACACCTGGGCCACCTCAGCCTTGGAGAATAAGATCTGGCTCGCCGGATTACTGAGCCGCCACTTTGTCTCCCCCTAGTGTGTCTGTGTGTGTACTTGTTTCACTATATGTCTTTAGCACCAAATCAAGTTCACCTGTGTCTACCTCGTGTGACTCCCTATTTATTCCGGGCGAACCCGTAGCCCTTTGTCTGTTCACTGTTGTGCACCTTCATGTTTGTCCCTCGAGTTACGTGTGTTTGTGCATCTTATTCCCCCAGGACTGAGCAGTGTCTGCAGAGCGGGACGGTGTGTTTTTGAAGAATTCCGCCAAGGTCAAAGTCAAGGCTGAGAGCGTTTCAGCCCTTCGTGTCCGACGCGAGGTGGAATGAGCTATTTCTTTTGTGTTTCCCTTTTTGTTTATTGTGTTTCCTTTTTTGTTTACCTGCAGACCCAGTCTGGGGAGGAAAAAAGGAGTCGTGTTTCCTTTTCTTTATGAACATTTAACTATAATAAAATTGTGTGTATTTAAACCCTGCATCTGCGTTCGCCTCCTCAGTGAGCAGTCATGACAGATGAACAGACCTTCAAGAACGCAGCAGGGACACACCTCCCAGAAGAACAAGAAGCCCCGATGATGGATTACATCTGCAGACAACAAGGGGAGATTGACAGCCTCGCGAGGGCTGTTAATGACTTGGCCCAAAGCGTCCGTGACCTCTCTCTCGACCTGTCAGTCTTCCCCTTCCTCTCCTCGGCAACGCTCCGCCCCTCCGGAAAGGTATGCTGGCAACCCGAAGGGGTGTAAGAGGTTCCTCCTGGCCTGTGAACTCTACCTAACGGATTATCCCGAGCTGCCGGAGCGAAAGAAAATCAGTTTCATCACGCAGCAGCTCACCGGGCCAGCGATGGATTGGGCGACCGCAGTGTGGAGCGCAGGCGGGATCATCACGTCCAGCTACGAGCGATTCCTCCAAGCCTTTCGCGCGGTATTCGACCATCCTGATCAGGGCAAGTCGGGGGAGCAACAACTGCTGAGGCTGAAACAGGAAAATCAAGCGGTCGCTGATTACGCGGTGAAGTTCCGGATCTTGGCCGCGGAGAGTGGCTGGTGCGACAGGAGCCTGCTAGCCAGGTTCCGAGATGGTCTCCAGCCCGAGATCCAACTGGAGCTGGCGTGCCGAACTGGCAATCAAGTTAGACCAGCATCTCCGCGGCCAACGACGACAATCCCTCACCAAAGGAACCGGAGGAAGATCCGAGTTCAGCCGCCGCAGCAGCCTCAGCAAACCCCCCGCCGAACCGCGCGAAGGGAACCTGCCAGAGTCCATGGACGTGAGCACTTCCTTCCTGCGACTGTCCACTGATTAAAGAAACCTCACACACACCACCTCGCACACATCACGCTTTTTGTTTTACAGGCTAAATTGTCATACAATAATCGCACTGTCTGTTTTTCCCCTTATAGATTCCGTGTCGACTGGAAACTTAAATTTTTTGTGATTCCTCGGCTGGATCAGTCCATCGTGCTGGGTCTCCCTTGGCTCAGCTCACACAATCCCAATTTTGATTGGGCAAAATCCCGCATCACTTCCTGGGCACCTAGATGCGCTAAATTCTGTACACCGTCGGCTTTGACGGTCCAAACCACCTCGATTGAAAGCCCTCGGGCCCAAGTATCGGCCTGTGTGCCATCTGAGTATACAAGTTTCAATGACGTGTTTAGCATTAGGGCAGCAGCACGACTTCCCCCTCACCGTCTGTGGGACTGCGCGATTGAGCTCCTGCCGGGGAAAACACCGCCGTGATCGCGCATTTATCCATTGTCCGTGGCAGAAACCCGGGCCATGGTGGAATACGTGAGTGAGGCTCTCCGGCAGGGTCTCATCAGCAGGTCCACGTCTCCCGCTTCGGCAAGTTTTTTTTTTTAATTGAAAAAAAAAAAAAAAGGCGGGGGCTTACGGCCGTGTATTGATTACCGTGGTCTCAAAACAGTTACAGTGAAATACAAGCACCCACTGCCCCTGGTACCAGCTGCTATCGACCAACTCCGCGGCTCTTCCATCTTTACCAAACTCGTTCTCCGCAGCGCTTATAATCTCGTTCGTGTTCGTAAGGGCGATGAATGGAAGACTGCGTTTAGCACTACATCAGGTCATTACCAATACACCGTGATGGCTTATGGATTGGTAAATGCACCTGCGGTGTTTCAGGGGTTCATGAATGACGTGTTCCGGCATATGTTCAACCGTTCCGTTATAGTATACCTGGATGATATCCTGGTATACTCACGGCCATATGCCGAGCACGTCCGTCATGTAACCGCCGTCCTTCGTCGGCTGCGCGAACATGGGCTCTATGTGAGTACGACTACGTGAGCTCTCGCCGGAAGCGCGCACGGCATTCCAGCGACTAAAACTAGCTTTCACCTCCGCGCCTATATTAAAATTACCCAACCCAAGCCCTTTCTAGTTGAGGTCGATGCGTCGGAGGTAGGACTAGGAGCGGTGCTGTCACAGCGCCATGGCCACCCAGAAAAACTTCACCCCTGCGCTTTCTTTTCACGTTAACTAACACCTGCCGAACGAAATTATGATATCGGCAATCGCTAACTGCTCGCAGTCAAAGCGGCGTTAGAGGAGTGGCGGCATTGGTTGGAGGGGGCTAAACATCCATTTACTGAACTAACAGACCATCGAAATCTGGAGTACATCCAACAAGCAAAAAGGCTAAACCCTCGCCAAGCCCGATGGGCACTGTTTTTCACACGCTTCCACTTCATCATATACCGTCCAGGCACTAAAAATAAGAAGGCGGATGCATTATCCTGCTGCTTCGACGCCGGATCAGAATTCTGCTCCCAAAACCATCATGCCCTCGTCACTCGTGGTGGCTCCGATCATGTGGGACATCGATTCGGAGATAGCCCAAACGACACGGTCTCAACCCGTGCCCGAGGGCTGTCCTCCGGATCGAACATACGTTCCGGAAGCACTACGAGAACGAGTGAGGCACATCCCAATTTATCATCAGGGCACCCCGGTGTACTACGTACATATCAACTGCTAGAACTAGGGATGCGACGATACCACTTTTTTGGGAAACGAGTACAAGTACGAGTACTTGAATTTCAGTACTCGCCGATACCGATACCGAGTAC
>JAQMYG010000033.1:27367239-27379416 GCA_030014215.1 Clariallabes teugelsi
GCATTCCTTTACAATGTAGAAAGAAATAAAAATCAGGAACCATCATGGAGTTAGAAAATGACCCCAAACTTTTGAACAGTAGTGTATATATACACCGTATGTTTCTGTGCGAAAGTATTATAAATTGAATTCAATTAAATGATGAAGATTAAATAAAATAAATGGGAACAAATGGTTTACAGTGAAGGGCTGTAAAGTGCTTAAACATACAGTTTACAAACTGTTTTTGTTACAACCTCAGCAGCGACCTCATTTCCCCTCTCATGTGTTCCAATCACTCAGCATCACCAGTATACTAATCACCGGCCTGATCATCTGTCATCATCTGCACCCCTTTCTCACTGGTTCATGCCCTAAGTTAAAATTGTTTATGCTTAAATGATTTATAGGTCTTGTTTTGTGTGGCTTAACAAAAAGAAAAGACATTCCTCTGAAACTGGTCAGGTACAGAGACTGGAATAAAAATGAGAGCCAAAAACTTGCCAGAAATAAGAGCAAAGAATTCCTCAAGGAAGACTGAAGACCTCAAGACTCCTAAAGAAATGTGATCTGTGTAGGGAAGATGCTTTTAAAATGTGAGATATTTTCACAAGGTTCTAAATATTCTAAAATACTGGAGTGTGCATAAACTGACCTACAAAAACATGCAATACACAGACACCCACAGTTTTCTGATGCAATGTATGAACCAATGTGTTACAATTCTGAACAAAAGAAATTTCTGTGGAATTGTAATGCTTTGGCTTAAACATGAGTAATTTATTTCAATCCGAAAAAGAAGGAAATAATTATTAGCCGTAATTATGGAAAAACACGTTGCTGCCTTCTGTACATTTGATCATAAGACTATGGGTTTAACCATCATCTATTTCTTGTAGAATAAATCCAGGTTGGGTGTGATCATTTGCCTTGAAAATTGCATCCCTTTATGAAAACACCCTTTGGAAGGTTTTTCCCCCCTATTTTATTTTTCTTTCCTTTGAGCATCTCTGAAAGCATTTCAGAATTCTTCAGATTTTACTTTTTTTTTTCTGTCCAAGAAAACCCTGAAAATATTTTCATTCGAAAAGTTGTGTCTATACATATTTCATGAAATATGCTTTTTGCATACTTATTCTGAAGGGAACGTTTCTGGAAAAAATAAAAAGAAATATTAGCTGCCTTACAGTGTAAGTTACCTCTACAAAAATATTATAAAAAAAAAATAAAACCATTAGAATCCAGTTGGATTTATTAAACCTGAATAATCAGTCTTAATTTTACAAAGATAGATTTGCAGTGATACTTTGAAGTGATGCATCATTTGAAATGTCTTCACTGTATAAAATTGTTTTATGGAGGTTTTTGACGGGAAGATGGGGTAAATAGATTAACGGCATCAAATTCACTTGCACAACTCAGACGATATTACTTAGAATTTGATTACTCCATATAGTATAATGGTGTAACTTAAGCTTAATCAGGCTGCCTATAGATCTGATCAGAGTACGTTTAAGGACAAACTGCATGTCTGCATTCCAAGAGGCATGAATGACAGGCGACAGCATGAGCAATGAGCTTGCAGGGATGACATAAACATGAATCAGAGGTCACGTTAGATAGTGAACAGTTGTCTCAGACAGCAATACAGTATGTGTCCTAAAAAACTGATGCATTAAAAAAAATGTGAGTGGTTTCAAATGTGACGCACACTCATCTCAAGGCTAAAGCACTCAGTACTGTGTATGCATTAGACTTGATCTTATGAAAAAAGTGAACATTGAATTTCATACAAATTATATAATAGGAATTAAGAATAAATATCACCTCTTCAACTTTTTTATGCAAAGAAAATAATGCAAATTGTTTTCATAAGATATACAATACCTTGATTTTCTCAATGTTTTTAATTTGTTGTCTTATTACCTTTTGTAAAGCTCTATCTATTAATCTATTTCTTTCTCTAGTTATCAACTTGCGCATTAATATAACTCTACAAATTAGCATTTGTTAAGATGCAATAACTATATAAAAACTCAGTTACACTCTGTTATTCTCTGTTATTTAAATTCTGTTATCCAAATTCAATTTATTATGAAGCAATTATTTGTTATTTTTTTCCTGCATGTGGTCGTCTCTTCTTACAGATACTGTACATTGGGGGTATTTAGCCATACAACCACTTCCTATAATTAAAAGAAAAATAGAAAAGAAGAAAAAAAAGAAAGAAAAACCGAGCATGTATTTGCTGTTGAGAACTGTAACATGCCAGCTATCGACTATTTACACCTTCCCCACCTCTCCCTGTAGCACTGTTGCCTATGAACACCTGGGTGCGAATGGCATTTGCCAATAAACAAAACGGTGCATATTCAAACTTGGAGTAAAACTCAGTAAAGGAGCTTAACTTTCTTCACAGGAAACGTGAAAACACCATATTTTAACACATTTCATCACAGACAGATGGAAGATCTAAAATGTTCATTCATTGCTTTGTTAAATTAGTCTTCTTCTTTTTTTAGTGCAAAAAAAATAATAAAAATAATGAAGCTTCCAGAATTAAAAGCCAAAACAAGCGCTAGCGATGCAGAATATGCTTGAACAGCGTTCATATTGTGTATTGGCTCTTTTTTCTCGTGGTTCTAGGCAGAGACTGAAAAGTGAAAATTGTTGCTTAATTAATTATTATTTTCTCATTTAAACAAGCGCAAAGATAAAATTGGGGAATAAACAACAGTTCTTCATTTACATTACGTTTACAGCACTTGGGAAATGCGTTAAAGAAGCGCAGCAGTGGGTGGTGGGCTGGAAGAAAGGTTTGAAGGTCGGTAAAACAAGTTGTTCAGATGCATTCTGGGTTAAATGAAGCTCAGAGGCAGACCTGTCAGAGGCGAGTTACATGTCAGTCTTGAAATGACACGAGACCGATGTTGTAAAGGAGAAATCAGCATGAGCATGTCAATTTAGCTATGTGAGAGGAGCTGATTATCCACCGATACCCCAAGGTTGCATGCAGTCACGAATGGTGAGATCTGAGAGTGGTCCATGGAGATCACACGACTCTGACATGGGGATGCATCTCCTGGGATGAACAGCGGTTCTATTCCGCTGGAATTACATTTCAGCTGATGAGCTGACGTTCATGATGAGATATCGTCCAGAGATGCCGAGATCCAGTTGTTTTATTTATATTTCCCTTCATCCCTGATAAGGTTAGCCATTCAGCCTATAACAATAATAATATAACAGAGAGGTATCGTTTTTTGTGAAGCTGTTTTATCTCTACGGCAGTGGGGATGCAGTGCAACACCAAGCAAAATATTTTCAAAGGAGACATAAGAAAATGTTTCTGTCCATCGAACAGGCGAAGAACAAGGTGTGTGTTTGTGTGTAAACGGTTTAATCTTTCAGATGATGCAGACTGTCTAATGATTCACACTTTGAGTAAGTGAAAACCGTGTTCTTTATATCATGTTCACCATGCTGTAAGTAGCACATCCCTTTTTCAAGTTAAAATTAAATAAATAATAAATAGGAAGGTCTTGAAAAACTAGTAGCTCCCATTAGTAATCCTTGACAATATTAGCATACTTAATGGGGAACATAAGAGGGAAAGCTTGGGAAAGCTTTGGAAAGCTTCAGGGACAGCTTTAGTAGCATTACTAGTATTGTGAAAGCCAGCAATTGGAGTGAGAACTGAAGTGCCACTTTATCTAAGTGGAACGCTGTTCTAGAAAAACAAGCTGAAACTGACTCCAAACTGAACATTTAGCTCAAAATAAAACTGGACTGATGTACAAAAATCAAATACACAGTTATACAAGAATGATATACGCCCACTTCATGGCTCCCAGCAGTTGATGTTTGGATTGCATTAATTAATATATGTAGAGTAGGTACAGTATGTAGGTATACAGTATATGGCCCCCAAAGTCTCCCAGCGTTTTGTGGAAAGTTCTCAGTACATTGGAGCCATGATTAGACTGCCTTCAAGGTTGAAACACATGCCTCCCTAAAACTCTGCCCCAAATGGCTTGGAGCAATAACTCCCAGGCGGAGTTCCAGTAATGTGCAAGTGGTGTTTGTAAATGATTGTGTGTGTGTGTGTGTGTGTGTGTGTGTGTGTGTGCGTGCAGTTTCTACAGACAAATGCATCTCTTCTGCACGTTGTCGACAAGGGATCCATTGATTTTCGGGGATCAGGTGTTCTACTCGCTTAATGTTCATGGGAACGACTGCAGTGAGCTCTGAGCCACCTTGGGCAAGATTGTCATTCATGTATTTATGTATGTATGTACTGTATGGATTTCTTCAAGGACTGGACTAAAACACACTGTAGATTTAATTTCGATCAGGGTGAAACATTTTTACAGCCCATGTTGCTGGCATATGAGTAATGAATCATATTCAGTGTCTGAGAAGTGAGAGTCAGAACTGCTATAATGAATGGGAATGAGGTGGATTACATACTCGGTCATGCTTTATTTTTCTAAAATGTTTTTGGAGGAGAAACTAAAAGGCAGACAGACTAAGTTGTTTTTGTGCTGGTTAAAGAGAAGTGCTCAGACTTTTCTATTTGATATTTGGAGGACATGTGGCATCGGTCCAGTGGGACATTATGAATTGGACAAAAAATTGAAACAGGATTAATGATTTATGTGTACAGTATGTGTGTGTGTGTATGAAAGAGAGGGGTTGTGTAATCATTTGACCCACATGACTCTTTTTATATGTCATCTAATCTCTACTAATTTTATTGTTGAGCTGTTAAAAAAGTTTAGATTTTAGACTTCCATCTAATATCACAATTAGCTGTCACTGAGTGGTCGATTTAAAACAGGGATTGTGACATGAAAAAACATGGAAACATGAATTGTGAGTCATATTGTCTGCTATTGCCAATGTACTCCAGTTATTATAAAATATATCATGTATCTGGAGGTTTTTGGTGTTCCAGAAGGAATATAGTCATTAATACCTGTGAAGAAAATGTGAACATGAACACCATGAGATGGACGAGTCAATACTACAGTATGGTTTTCATGGCTCTAAGTTTTGGCTGGACTGAAACTGGCTGTTACAGACTATGTGCTTTGCATGGGAAAAAAAACAAAGTGTTACCAAAAGATCAGGTGTTAATTCAGTGCGGAGACCTGGTCAATGTTATTCAACTGTGACTTTGAGAGCTCATGTGATTGCTCTATCTACACTCCAAGAGGAAAAAAAAAACTTTTCAGAAGAGCTGTACCAGAGCCAGCTTTCCCACTCCGCTAAATGCACTTCAACTAAAGAGGAAAAATGTTAGAGCAAATGTTACCATTTTGTGTAGAAGGACACATTTCTGATTAAAAACTAGTAGAGAGTTATCGATTGAGCCGGCAGCAATAATACCCAGAAGGACCTCTCTGTGGAGTGAAATTGAGTGGAATGAAGTAGAATGTCGCTGGGTATAAGGAACTCTATTGGAAGGAAATGACCTGAATAACATCTAATGGATGTCTTAGTTTTGAGATTCACTTCAGTAAAATGACTGAATAACCAGAGCAATTATATCACAACATGGGATAGTTGGTGCAGATGTTTGGAAATGTGGGTCATCATTAAGTGTAAATAGGGTAATAGCATGGTCTCTGAGTGATGTTTTGCTACATTAAAATAATTACCAGTCTACACACTCTTTTTACAACTGGATCTTTTTCAACTTCAACTTTCAACTTCTACATCATCTGACAAAAAATCCAAAGGACAAACCAGTGGCAAATATTTAAGGGAAGAAATATAAAAAGCTTACAATGACCTGGTTGTAGAAGTGTGTACATTCTTTTATAATGGGCCATGTGACTGTGTTCAGAATTAACCTTACACATTCTAATTACACATGTTCAAATGTAATTGTCATGAAATTATCAAACGCCAGTCATTAACTAGCAGGTGTTTAATAATCACTTATGCTAATTAAGCAAAAAAAAAAACAAGAAACAATCTCCAAAACATAAGATAGAACAGGGAACACAGTGAATGCCATTTTCAACAAGTGGAGAAAATTGGTCAACATGGTCACCTTACCAAGAACAGGACATCCCTCCAATTGATATACTGTACATATGAGAGAATCTATAGCAATATTAAGGGTGATGCAGAAATATCTGATTACACCATGCATGCAACAGCCATAATTCCCTTTTATCATGTCAGGCCAATGGGTGGGGCTGACGGACAGAAGTCGTCAAGAAAAAACAAAAAAAACAAACAAAAAAACAACACCACAAAAACAAAAACTGTAAATCAGCCCAAACCATGTGCCAAAATGTGCTCTGTTCTGGTGACAAATTTGGGCATAATTCTAAAAGCTATTCTTGGTACAAAATCAAGATTTTTGGTGGAAAACCAGGACAAGCTTGTCACCAAAAGAACATTATATCCAGGGTAAGGCATGGTGGTGGTAGCATCCTGCTAAGGGACTGTGCTTGTTCAGCTGGGATTAGGGCTGTAGTCAAGAAGTGATCACAATTAGTTTTAATTCCCAATTTATTTTAAAAACGTTTTTAGAAAAAGTAGCAGAATGAACCAAGGCAGAAACCCAACAAAGTCTACAAAGTAATGACTTCAGAAGAAGATCAAAGTTTTGGAATAGCTCAGACAGCGAGGAAATGTCCTTATCATTTGATAGATCTGACTTTGACAGAAAGCAAAACATGCTTCAAAAAGTATTATTTAAGGGGTGTGAACACTAGTGCAAACAGTTTTTTTTTTAAGTTTCTTTTCTTTAATCTCTTCCCCCCAAAAAATCTAATTGTTTTTCTCTCAAATTTTGTTTGTTGTTGTATTAGATTCAATTAGATTAAAGTTTATTGTCTTTGTGCAAAGTACATGTACAGAGCCAATGAAATGCAGCCACATTACAGTATATCACATTAAATCGGAAAAAGATCTGACATGATTTTTTTTTTTACATCAATCATAAAACTGATGTGTGTTTCATTAGCTTGTCTTCTTTTTTAAGATTTACGATACACAGTGTTCAACAGAAAATTGACAAAACTGAACCTAAATAAAAACATAAATGTTGCGAGGTATGCATTAATACCTGGTTAAACACTTAATTTCAGCCTCTTAAAACAAAGGTAATGTTTATGACCTCTGTCCCATCAGAAGGTGTCTATATTAACCGAATCAACATTAGAACAGATTAGATATAGCAAATGCGTACGTTTGTAATTTTGATTAGATATTAGACTCTGATTTCATATCACAATCTGCTCTCATTGCTTTTAACGAAACAAGAAACCAAGATAAAGTCTTGTCAAGATACAGTGTAAGGCAAAGCCTGTCTGGTCCGATCCCACCGAACAGAAATGCAGAAAAAAGTGAATGCTGTAGAAAGGCACCAGAACGCCTGGAACACCACAAAGAGCACAAGGCCACCGACCCAGTCTCCAGACTCTCCAGATTCCAATCTGATTGAGCACCCATGGGTTGCCAATGTCCTAGTGCTAGACATCACAGCACACCCCCAGAGGTCCTGTGGAGTCATGCCCTGAGGAACCAGAGCTGCCCTGTTGGCACAAGGGAAGCCTACACAATACTGGGCCTAATGTTTTGTGTTGTACTGTTATGGCTGATCGGTTTGTATTAAACATTGTGACTATGCGTAAAAAAAAAAGAAATTCTAAATTTTTAAAAATATTTAACACTGACATTTCAATTGTGACATAAATCCAAAAAGTGTTGAAGCATGTAAAAATACAGTTAAAAAAAAAAAACTTTCTGTTCTGTGTTCACAGGCTTTAACAAAGTCCTCTATTAAACCGCAGCTATAAAAAGACATTTGAATGGCTTCCTGTGTGTGTGACACCATGGCAATTTTCTTGAGGATCTCCGCTTCCACTGAGGAGCCTGAAGAGGATAATAACCCACTGATAATAACCTTTCCGTAAAACGCCTCTAATTGAGGAGTCCAATTGCTGGCACATTTTCTGAGACAATAGCTGCCTTTTTAAAGAAGAGGGTGGCTTGCTCAGGGAATCTGATATTTACTTGGCTAAGTCAGGTGTAATGGATCTCTGCCTGAAGAATCACACTCCTACAGTTATTCACGAGATTGCATCCAAAAGCACACACCACCTGCTTCTGAGCTGTGAGAATGGAACAGGAGACAATCCATAATATTTCTTATTGTGAGCAATATGAATTATTTCATGGTTTGCTTGAATGGGCTATATATTTTAGATTTTCCTAAAATAATGCATTTGTATGAAATAAGCTTAAATGAGTGTTTCTATAAGAAACAGTTCATACTAAAAGCCTTATAAAGAACTATGAACATGTATACAGTATATCCAAAAGAAATTGTTTCTATGAAATGAAACCTAAGGCCTTTGATTTTTTTACTTTGCATTATGTCAGGGACGTTCTGTATAGACCTTACAATTGAGTGTTTCTAGGTTGAAGGGTCAATATTTAAATAACAATTAAACAACCCTTTTTTTCAATGAGTATAATAAATATGCTTGGCAACTATAGGCTCATATTTGGAAATCTAAAGTAGGTTCACTTGACATTTTACATTTTTATTGAGACTAAACCCTTAGAAAAATGGTTATTCAATGAACACTACATTTTTTTCCTCAGAATTAATTACTGTGTAGAACCCTACAATTGAGGGGTTTCCTTAATTAGAAGACTTTCCAAGACTTTAAGGAAGCCAAGGAATCCTTAACAATGAACATGAGCATGATCCCAACTGGTCACCCTGAGCCATGTACAGTACTGTACATGCCATGATGTAGAAGATTGCAGGGACTTATGGATCACCTCAAAGACAGCTCAAAGTGAGCATGTGGTCATGTGCATGATAGGAAATTAGCAACAAAATGGTAGGTAGATAAATGTACATTTTTTCCATTCTGACCCCCTGACAAGCCTATTTTGGTTTATCCAGCCAGGTGAACAATTAATTCTTCCATGCAAAGCCCTACAACACTGTCTCCCTATTAAAGAGGTTTCTACAAAAGATCCTTTTAGGAAGCTTAGAACACCCTAGTTATCCAAACAGCCCATGAGAAACCCTGTTTCCATCTTACTGTGTTGGAAGTTTCAGTCCTTCCTTATGTAAACAAGCTGTAAAAAAAAAAAAAAAAAAAAAAAAAAGCCTTCAATAGGACCCTTTTTTTTTTTTTTCCTTGGAAATTTTTTTTGAAAGAGTCTTTCACTTTGGATTTAAATCGAAAGTGCAGATTACAGTTTCAGCTGAAGTTGTGGACTGTAACAGAGGTAGGGATAAAAGCAGCACCCCTCCACAACGGTATGGCTTGACTGGATATGGGAACTCGGTTGAGAAGATCAAGTGCCTGGACTGGGACTTCATTTCCTTGCCTCTAGTAAATCATGCAGGGACTCATGCATCACCTCAAAGACAGCTTGCCTCCTCTGGCAGTTAAGATTAGATGGAGGTCAGTCTGCTCTCTGTGACATCAGTGGTACTGAACAGGACACAGTGAAAATGTATTTCTCCAGCCTATAAATTAGACTATATGGCTGTGGACACCTTTGATGAAAATGTATTAGAATAACTGTTGCTGTTAGAATAACAGGCACTATTTCTGGGAGGAATTTCTTGGAAGAATTTCCTTTAGATTTTGTAGTTTTGGCAGGGGTGAAAGTAGTCATTTTAATTTGTGCCAGTACTATTTAGCCAAAAGGTCAGGAAAAAAAATGGAGGTGGTGGACAGTTCTGTAAATCTTTTAAGTTCCTTCTCATGTCTCCACCTATTCTGCTTTAGGACAGTCTCAGCTAACTGACTAGTATGTGTTGAATCCCAAACAGCATAAAATGAAAAGCTAGAGCAGTATGGGTTAGAAAGGGATTTGGGATTCAGCCTTGTGTTAGAAGCTAGTTAGTTTTGTGGCTTGGAGAAGTCATGAAAAAGTGGTGACATATAGTACATGAACCTGTCAGCACATTGTTGGAAGCTCATGCTCACATTAACTAGCAGTAATGAAAGATGGAAACACAACATGGGTGGTTTAGAGGCAATTTGGAACCATTTAGAAGCAATTACTGTACTAAGGAGACATGGTGTTGTTAAAATGATCAGGTGTGTTTTCTAGGGGTAGGGGTGAAGTCAGGGCTCTACATCATTTTAGCCCTATAATATACTTTGACACTTAAGATTCAAGAAACCAAACTATCATGGTGGGTAAGGTAAAGAGCCAGTTTATCAAACACAGTGATGAAACAGTCCCTTTGCCTGAATATGTTTGAAGCCTTGTTATCTAATCTCTTGTCTCAAACAGTGAATGTCATGCTTTGATTACTTTCTTTGATAGCCATGTGACATAGTAAAAAATGAGATAAGCCTAATTAATTTAATTTGCAATCAGATACTGTTACTGAGATAACTCGACAGATGTCATTTTCCATGTCAATGATATTTTAGTGTTGCAGTTAGAATGAAATCTTTAAAAGAAGATTTTTTACTTCTGATGGTAACCAGACTTTAAAAGGAACTTGGTGGATACAGTACATGCATGCAACCGGTAGTTTAACTTCAAATAAAATGAAAAAAAAAAAAATGTCCACCACATATGAAGGGTTTTCTAAGACAGCCACACATTTTGTCGTCTGTATAATGTTGCTTGTCTTGTTAAAGTGGCATGAGCTCCAGCGGCAGTACACAAAACGACTGCAAGGCCTTGTAAAAAATTTTTACAAAAAAATACATATATATATATGTATATGTTTAATGCTTTCCATCCACTAGAAGTAGTCCACAATGAATAGAACAGTGCTGCTGTTTTTCTTAGCCTCTCTGCCTGTATACTAATATGAAATAAAACCAAATGCAAGGTTAAAGTACACAATGTCAGATATTAACATTTATGGGTGAATCATAAAGCAGTAACCCTTTTTTTATTCAACAATTTTCCCTATTTCAGTGTTCCAGCTAAATGAAGCGGTGAGCAGAGCCTTTGAGAACGCACACCCGCAGAGGTAATAAATAGTGCTGCAAATTTTCTGCTATGACTCAAGCACCATGGCTCTGATTCCGCCCACACACCTGTCCACAAGAGTTAAATCAGCAGACTGTGTAACCGTGTGTCTGTATCAGATTTGAATACATGAATGTGGAATACAATAGGATCTACGGTCTGACGTCTGCCGTGGCCACGGTCAGCTTTAATCATCTTGGAGAGGATTCAAGGACTGTTTTTAGCCTCTTAATGCAAATCTTTAATCTTTTATAAACATGGTTCCCCACAAAGATGATATAAGAAGAGTGCTCGATCATCAAATGCACTTTTCAGTTCACCTGCTTGGTTGAAATCACAGTATGTTTCATAGACTTTGAAGCAGCCTGTAACTGAGGGTACTAGCCTAAAAGTGGTGGGTGTAGCACATGGATACACACAAGTTCTTTTTTATAAAAGATGTTAACTTTTTTGGTTTTTAAAGTAAGGACTTGATTATGGCATTTACATAATGCCTACCTATAACCCATAACCTATAGCATGGATTGTCCACTGTTGGAAAGTATTTTAGCAAATCTGAAGAAAAATACTGTAATCCAACCAATCAACAGTAAAGCCAATAATAAAACTTTTTTTATTTTTTAAATTTTTTTTAAAGGAGTTTCTATAGCAGATCCATGAGTGAGGCCAATAACATGTATCTACTGTATGTAAACTAACCCTTATCTGCTCAGAAAAATAATGAGATAAAAATGCAAGTCACTCTGGATAAATGCGTCTGCCAAATGCCTTAATGTTAATGTTATTTAATCAAAAGCAGCTCACAGAGAAAATGACTGAAATTGAGTTAAGATCTGTCCAACTTATTATTAAAACCTGCAAGGATAGTGCTGAACAGTCAACTTCACTGAAGAAATGTGGCTAGTTGTTAGTGAGCTAATAAAAAAGGCTTCAATTTGCTAGAGAGCTTAGAGATTGTATTGACCCCATTCCAGAGTGATGGGTGCATTAGGGTAAGAAAGTGCACAAAGCGATGCACCCATCGTGAATAGTGGCCACTGTACAAGCCTCTGGAGAAATCTTAGCATGTGAAAGTTGAAATGTAGTATGTCAATAAAGTATTGAACAAGTTCCTACAACTACTAGGATCTAATAATTAATTACAGTGCAACAAATTGGAAATTGGAAATTCTGAGAGCCTGGACACATTGATGGCTGCTGGAAGAT
>JAQMYG010000033.1:27389929-27402767 GCA_030014215.1 Clariallabes teugelsi
TCCGTAATATTTGGGGGAGGGGGCACAAAAGTAAATTTCTGCTTAGGGCACCCATTTGGCCAGCAGCGGCCCTGGTTATCAGTCAGATAGCGGGAATTGCACTTTCTTCAACAACACCAAAAAACAATTTACAGTAGGGATAAAGATGATGTATCAAGTTGCATCTAAGGACTTAAATGTTTGTTGGATGGTTTCTGCAAAAATTTGCATGTATACCATGACAAGGTCAACTTTAGCTTCAGGTCTTTAGATGTGTGTACCAGAGTTCTAATGAATATTTAAGCCTTCGAATGAATATTAATTCAAAAAAAGACTTAATGAGAGAATTGCATAATCAGGAGAGCAGTGGAGCCTGGGATGGGCATTCAAATTCTGTAGGATTTGACTATGCATGCCACATTAAGCTGGGTTCAAATATAATTTTTCAAACAGTAGTCATAAACTGAAATTTCGTGCACTATCAATCGATATCACTATATAGTGACACGAAAATAATCCAGTGGCTAAGTGGATAATTTTTGTATAAGCGTTGTACAAGTCTGAAGTATGTTATTCTGCCTCATTCATGCCTTATTCGCCTCAAGAACTAAAATTCAAGCAGAAAATCTGCCCGGCCATACAAAGCATTTTCAGCATATGAGTGAATGAGCCGGTCATGTGCACATCCAGTTGCGCGTGCTTCCAAGTAGCTGATCAAAACTTGTTTTGGAGCGAAGAGAGCTTACATACTTTTTTGTGTTGTTTCTTTGTAATTTGTGCAAAATTTTGTGAATACATAGCACCATTGGTCCCAACAATGTTAAGATTCTCACTCACAATTAAAAATGGGAGCCACTTTCAGATTAGTTTTTAAAGCAGCCAGTACCCAGAAGAAACATAAAATTAAATGTAATTAATTTACATGTATTTTCTAAATGTTTTTATTATTTTTATATGTAAAAAGTATGATTATGGTGTTGAAAATTTTTAATATTTGTACTAGTTTTGGGTGGCTGGAACGGATTATATTACATTATTTCTTATGGGAAAATGTGTTTCGCAGTACAAAATTTTGAACGCGGAAATATCAAGGAATAAAACAATAGTGGGCCAGCAATTTGCCAACAATTATAATTATTAATGAAATAATGTCACACATTTAAAACCAGTTTATAGTTATGTTGTGGAACATCTGTAAACACAGGACAGTTCATGTTACTGATATGTTTTATTACTAGTACTGTAATTTTTGTCTGCTAAATTATTTATATAAAATTTAATTATATATTTAAATGAGCATAGTAATAAAAATCTGTGATTCGCCTTGCAGCCAGAAGTACTGTCAGAGTTGCTGTACCGAGTTTCAAACAAACATTAAATTTGGCCTAGACATAGATTATATAGCTGATATTAGTACTTTATCCAATAATCAAGGATGTTTGCTGTTCATGACTGGCATTGTTGCTAAGGAAACAGACAGCCTCATTAAAAACGTGAGAATTTATTATAATGGGAATAATGATAATGGTCAGCTGCTGTCAATTTTGGACAAAACTGTGTCAGTATAAATGAATGTTCTGATCCAAACTTGTTTCTATTGGTCAGGTGAGATAAAAGAATTTGTTTCTATGGCAGGTCCAATTAAGGCTATAGCAAACAAAATAACAATAAGGATGTGTTTTAAATATAAACCATCATTCACCTAAATTAACTACTTTAAATCTCTACTGAGTAGTCACTGTTCTGCCCTCCGGATCCTGGTGACCCACTTTTGGTTGGAGATCTCGTCGCATCAAGGCCCGTGTGGTCTGCTTGGGATGCGATGGGAGACTTGGGACAGTTCCACGGAAGACGGTCTTGGACTCGGCTGACGCAGACATCTGTTCTCTGATGGCTTGTGACTTCAGTCTCTCAACAGTTCAGGCCTGAAATTCCTTCAAACCGTTCTGTATTAGTGCCTCAAATAACAAACTGGACTCCATATTACCTTAAACACCTCTCCTGTTATACTGCACTTTCAGCCTCTTAACACACAGTATGACTGCAAATCAAATCAATCACTGCTATCCGTTATCACCCAAATGAGGACGGTTTTTTCCTGTTGAGACTTTTTCCTTTCATGGTTTCTTCCTATTGACATCTCAAGGTGTTTTTCCTGTCATGTTTCATATTAATTTCCCTAATAATTTCTGTAATGCTGCTTTGCAACAATGACCATTCTTAAAAGCGCTATATAAATAAAATTAAATTGAATTGAACTGTTGATGTGGAAGCATTAACACAAATAGAAGAAAGCTTTTAGGCCAAAGCTTCTAAAGTGTGCAATCTAAATGCTCTGTATACAAACAGACAACATTCTGTCTCATTTGCGCCACAAGAAATGAGATCTGACAATAACAGAAAGGTTGGGGAGACCTTTTCTGCAATGCATTTTGGCCAAAAGAGCCGGGGGTACAGCAGCATGCCATTGTTTCTGCCAACATACTGCATACTGTCAATGCGTGCTGCCTAAATTGTCAAATATTTTTCTAGGCAGTTGTAATACAGATTCAAATATATATTGGATAATCATTTGTAATGCACTTGTCTAATACACTGCAATTAATGTCTACACTGAAATAGTTAGCCCATGTGGCTTCCACAAAGGGTTTTCCCACACATCCTGTCAATTAAGGGCACAACAGTGCCAACTTCAGCTCCTCCAAAATTCAACCAGTCTAAGCCGGCATCACTAGTATAAACAGGCTGACATAATAGGACCCAGACAATGAGGCTTTTGTTAAGCACACGGAGGAAAGACAGCAACAGGCACTGACAGCAGAAATGTTTTGGCAGAACACAGGGATCCAGGCCCATCGAGGCTACTCTATGCCTTAAAGAAACACAAAACGACATTAGGCACTAGACCCGTGTCACAGCCAGCAAACATATGAATGCCAACCGCCTTAATAGGCTTCTCCTTTAATCTGGTCTACAGAAGAGCAACAAAAGGCATAAGTCATGCAATGAATCACAACTACCCTAATTGCATCCTGTGTCTTTGATTCCTTGGGCACATTGTTTGCTATTTTTCATCGGCTGCAACAATGCTGAGTAAATGATTAAACCTCAGAATAGAAACTCGAGATACTGTAAGACTAACTAAGAAAGGTTATGGCCTGCATGTAAAAAGAGTTTGGAATTTTTGTACGCAAAAATCTTTTAACAAGCATACAAGGAAATGCAAGGCCAGTGTGTGATACAGGAATAAGCTCATGTACAGTAGGGTCTCTGGGCTGCTTTTAAAAATCAGAGGGTCACGCTACCAAAAATATTGTGCGTAAAAAGCTTCTGATTGGCCTTTTTCTGCAAATTCTGTGTGCAAATTTGTCTCAGACTCACTCATTACACACGCTTAAACAGGTCTCAACACACCGCTAGTGCTAATTAATCTAAAATCACGTGGGTTATAAGCACCGCGTACCTGTGCTAGAAGACGCACGTACTCATCTGCTCGCAGCTTCTCAACCCGTGCACTCACTGTCAAGTTGAGCTTTGAGATTTGGAGGCATCTGAGGAGGTAAAATGTCACCTTTTCTTTATAATCCTACAGGTGGCACACTCTGAACTATTTACACATTTTCATCCTGTGTGGTTGGAGTGAATTATTTGCTATGTTTGTTTAGAACTGATAATTATGGCGGATGTGCTGCTAAGCAAAAATGTAGCTTTTGTTTAATTTAATTTTAAGTTAAAGGTTAAACTCTATTCTTTTACATTGTTTAAATGCTACCCTTGGCTTTAAGTGAGAAAACTAATGTTATAAGGTACGATCTACTTTTTCTGAAGGCGTAAAAAAAAAGTATATATATATATATATATATCTATCTCACATCGGGATATTTATACAATTTTGATACTTAAAGAATCGCATATATTGATAAGTGACTGGTGATTCCCATCCCTATAATGCAGGGGGAAAAAATGAACAAAGTGACACATATTCCGCATAAACTGACAGTAAACAGTACCTCACAGAAAACTTAAGCATGTCGATAGTTAGATGATTTCCAGAGTATAAATCTACACAATCTTAAGCCATAATAAGCTTGGGTTATGTGTAGCATATTTTCTTTAAATTAGCACATTTATATAAACATGTGATTTATTTTGCAGGTGGACCTACTCTCTGTGGTTCTCTTATTGCAAATGAATTAACACCTTCCTACTAAAATTAAGGATTTCAACACCGCTGTAGCATAAACATTAAAAACTATAAATTGTGTAGCCATTAAGAGTGCTGGCTTAAGTTAGTTGGTTCTTACAGTATGTGAGTTAGTCTTTACTTAAAAAAAAAAAAAACCTTTGTCCAGTCACTCAGGTCCATGATTTTCATCCTGTTTTCATTTGTTGAGGGGGGGGGGGGAAACTCATTGTGTTACATCATACTAAATATATGTATTTAATGTTAAAGGGTGAATTATTGTTTTGGTATCATTTGGCCTTTTTTTTTTTTTTTTTCTTTGTCAACAACCAAGCAAGTCCAGTTGCCACCAAACAGCACCTTTAGGCGATAATCTCCACAGAGAAAGTGAACATCTGTTTAGAGATAGTAGAGTGTAGAGTGGTAAAGTACAGTATCCTGTGCACAGTAGTGCCTCTTATAACAAGGCTGATATTTTAAAGCCATACTGGCAACAAAAAAAAGCCATGTCATCTGCAGCTCATGTATTGTACAATTTTATTGTGTAGAGATAAATGAAAAGATAGTGACACATTCATAAAATACAGTTTTGCTCAATAGCTTCTCCTTGTCCCACTGCGATATGCGGTAAACACTACCAGGCAGTGACCCAAACACAGCTTCATATATCTCTAGTAGAGCAGTCTGTCCCCTAAATATATGAAACTATAACAGTAGAATTCCCAGGATCTTCTGAAAGTTCTCTCTCTGCTGTTGCAGAATCCAGTGGCAAAATAATGATTGAAGTCATAGCTCAACCATCCTTTGAGAACTGCAATTCTTGCAAACACATGGATATTTCTGCACTTTAGCAGATGATTCAGGGAATTTTTTTCCCATGCTTTTAATTTTTTGCTTTCGCAACACACCCATCAGTGCACAAGAAGAAAATTGATCAGTTTCCAGCACTCCCACAGCCGATTCCATTAGCAAACAAAAACAGACCAAAGAGAGCAATTTCACCCTGCCTAGCAGTCGCAGCAGAACACTGAAAGACTCATCACTAATCCTCTCAAAAGAATCTTTTCACAGATTAGTGCATGTTGCCTTTAGTATTAAATCCCTTGCCTCAAACGCATGACCACTTTAGCTAAAAGTCAAACTGTAGAACCAAGAATCTAGGCCCCACTTAATAAAGGGAAAGTGTAACACTATTACAAGGCCTATTAGTGTACAAGGTACCTAGTATATATTAAGCTATGCTAAAGCCTATTACTATACTTATTACTATTACTGGTATACTTTAAGTCGCTCTGGATAAGAGTGTCTGCCAAATGCATAAATGTAAATGTAATGTAAATATAAATGTATACTTTAGTGTTATAAAATTGTATTGTGAGATTTTGTTCCATGATTATGTGTCTTATATATATATTTATATATATTTCAATGTTCTTTCATAGTTTGGATAAACACTGTTGAAAATAATAAGAGACAGATATAGATGTACATATACTGCACATTTAATAATAATAAAAATAGAATATCATGGAAAAGTTTGTTTTCTTTTGTAATTTAATTTTAAAAAGCTAAAATCTCATTTATTCTAGATTTATTACATTACAGAGTAAAATATTTCTAGCCTTTTTGTTTTAATTATTATAGGTTAGGGCCGATGAAAATCCAGTATCTCAAAATATTAGAATATTTCATTTTAAATTTAAGCAAATTACCATTCACACAGTATAAATACTATGTATCTCTTGGTCTAGTTCAGTACTTGCATGCGGATGATGGGTGACTTAAAAATTGTCCAGAAGATCATCAAATGGAATTTCCATTGGGATCAATAAAGTATCAATCTACTGTATCTGTCTGTCTGCCCTCCACATGGAAGGAAGATAACAGAGGGTCATCTCTGAAAGGGCTGACTGTTTGCACAGTGCTGTATCGAAGCATATTCATGAAAAGTTAACTTTCTTAAGAGCATTTTGGTCTTAAGAGCATTTTCAAGCTAAGTTAATTTAAATCCTTGGGAAAGGTTCAAAAGAAGTGAAGTGAGGCTGGTGTCAGTGCATCAAGAGCCACCAAGCATAGACATCTTTAGGAAATGGCCTACAACTTTTGCATTCATCAGGCAACATCAGAAGCATCTTACGTGCACTAAAGACAAAAAGAACTGGACAATTGCTCAGTGGTTCAAAGTCCTCTATTCAGATGAAAGTAAATTATGCATTTCAATTGGAAATCAAGGTCCCAGAGTCTGCAGAAAGTGTAAGACACTAAAAAAAAATCCAAGTTGCTTGAAGTCCGTTAAGTCTCTTATTTACGAACATTCGAGTTACGGATTTTCGCAGATACGAATGGGCCAGATAAGAAATTTTCAGTACAAATGAGTCAGCCTCACCGGCTGTCTTGTAAAGCTGTGCCGATGGTGAATAATCCTAATTTTGGAAAATCAAAATGGTGTTCATACAAGAGCGCAGTAAACACCATGTAGCATTGTCTTCCTGCCTTTAAACGAGGTCAGCTGACTTCGCTGCATCACCAGGATTAGCTTTGCCAACCCACCTGACCTGAACCTCAAAGAGAATCTATGGTGCACTGTCAACAAGATGAGAAACACCTGACTCAACAATAAAGATGAGCTGAAGGCTGCTATCAAAGCAACCTTGTCCTTAATAACACGGCAACAGTGCCACAGGCTTACTGCCCCAATGGCATGCCACACTAATGCAGTAATTCATGCTAAGAAGCCTGACCAAATATTCATAAATTTACTTAATATTTAAAAATTTCTGTATTGTAAATATTTTTTTTATTGATCTTAGGAACAAAAAAGGATTGGAATATTTTACTTTACATGTAATGAATGTAGTATACAGTACATAAGAGTTTCACTTTTTAAATTAAATGAGAAAAAAAAAACTTATCCTTTTTTCGAGGTGCATGGGATAGATAGATAGATAGATAGAGATAGATAGATAGAGTGTGTGTCACAATAAAAGGAGACCCCACTACTGTTGTCAGGATTACAACAAAATACTGGTGATTTGTTTCATGAAGCCATCAGACTGATCAAAATTCACTTATCACCTTAATCACAGATTCCTTTTTCAATTTGGGAATATCAATTATTCATCAAGGTAGTCAATGATTTAACCACATGCTGAATGCTAATATGATTAATACAGCACTGAAACAGGAGAGTGCATGCACAGTTTCTCCAAACTTCTTTTTTATAGCTGACTGAACTAAACAATGGCTGTGTAACAGGAGCAGTATATAAACATGCAAGAAGGTCAAATTGAAAAAGGCACCACAGTCTCTCTCACAGGACACACATACACGCGCGCGCACACACAAAACTCGTCAAACACATTAAGAAAGACATTGCATTAATGGACCAATATTTACCAAGCCTAGCCTTAAATTCTCCATTGTTTGCTCTTATTTGTTGAAGGACAATATTGATTTAGGTAATGGCAGGCAAATGGATGTCCTGATCTTTTATTATGTTTAGATGACCAACATATGTTAATCCAAGCACAAAGCAAGGACATTTGAATATTGAGAATGAGAAGTAATCTAGGAAGGAAGCTAACTGAGCATGAGTCTAAAACATTAAGCTAATCCTTTTGCCTTTATAAATGTGCACTTACAGCTCTGACATAGAAAGTGGCTGTATTATGTTCAATATGAAGTAAACCCAATATAACATGCCCATTATGATATAAACCCAAAAAGGAAGAAAATGCACCCACAAGGCTGCATTACACTAGCTCCACTACCAGTGCAATTGGCTTAGAAATTAAGAAAACATTTTTCTTAAACCTCCCACACAGAAAAGTATTGTACAGCTGTGGCCAGATGTTACTATGGTATAATTAAGCATTTCATAAGTGTCAAAGGTTTTTATTGACAATTACATCAAGTTCATGCAAATAGTCAATATTTGCAGTGTTGACCCTTCTTTAAGACAATTTGCTCTGGCATGCTGTCAATCCATCCTGACAGGTGGCAGCCCATTCTTGCAAAATCTATGCTTTAAGTTGAGTTAGTAAGAATTTGTGGTTTATGAATTGTCTAATCACCTCTTGAGTACGGACACAAGTTCTTAATATGATTAAGGTCTGGGTAATGTCCTGGCCATGGACCCAAAATTTAGATGTTTTGTTAAAAGAGCCACTTAGTTATCACTTTAGGGCACGGTGCTGCATCATGCTGGAAAAGGCATTCCTTGTCACCAAACTGTTCTTGGCTAGTTGGGAGAAGTTGCCCTCGGAGGATGTTTTTGTACCATTCTTTATTCATGGCTGTGTCCTTTGGCTGAGAAGCAACCCCACACATGAATGATCTCAGGATGCTTTACTGTTGACATGGTACAGGACTAAAGGTAGTGCTCAACTTTATACATTTCAAGAAGGGCAGCAAAGAAGCCACTTCTCTCCAGGAAAAACATCAGGGACAGACTCATATTCTGCAAAAGGGGCAGGTATTGGTTTGCTGAGGACTGGGGTAAAGTCATTTCCTGTGATGAATCCCCTTTCCGATTGTTTGGGGCATCTGGAAAAAAAAAAGCTTGTCCGAAGAAGAAAAGGTGAGTGCTACACTACCGTCAGTCCTTTGCCATGCAAATAAAGCATCCTGAGAATTTGTGTGTTGAAGCTAAGGTATAACTTTGGAGTTATGAAGGCTCAAGGTCTTAAAGTAGTAACAAAATCAGAAAAAAATATATTGAATCAGGATATTCATAAAATCGTGATATATCATAAAAAATATTAAAGCAATATTAATCATATCACTGACAATAGTATCTTATTCATTAAGTTAATGAGATTTTATACTAAAGTAAGTACTAAAAAGAAGTACTATAAAGAATTTGGAAAGCCCCTGTAAAAAGACTCATATCTTCCAAATTTAAATTACAGCTAGAATTACTGAGTCAAGAATTCACCAGCACTGTGAAGTAATGATGCATGTAAAATAGTGTATTTTATAATTACAATTTTATAATTTTATAAATTTTTTATGCTTTTCACAAAAGGTCTATGTACAACAAAGCCACTGTTAATTATTCCACAACCAAGACCCTCTGTTTATGTAATTTAATTAAGCAGGACATTCTTTCAAGTATTAAAAATAAAAAAAACTGCAAGAAAAATAAACCCACCCAGAGTCTAAAACCAAGGGAAAAGACAATAAACCGGCCTCACTGCAAATATTACAGCAGGCCATTTCAGAAGGTAAATTCATAACTTTGTGTTATTATTTTTTTACTAGAGGGGTGCAGTAACCTTTCCCGCAGCTAAAATCAGATCACCTTCCAACAGTGACATTACATTATTATGCTTTGAACAGAAGTGACAGCTCACTAGGTAATGCGATTCAGTAAAGCTAATCTCTTTGCCACAGAGACAGAATGTCTAGCTAATCTAAGCTAATATTGCTGTAAACTGTCCAATACATTATTGAAACTGGGAAGGACAGTGCCGAACGGTAAACATTTTGAAAAAATGGGGCTAAATAAAATAATGAATGACAGTAATCATACATATACATCTTCTCTTGGTGAAGTTGCTTCGTTAACAAATCAAGAGAAATCACTAAGAACATTTCCACGTGCACAGTGTAACGATCACCCAACGAATTGGGACTAAATAGCTGTTTGGCCATAAGTAAACCACTTGTGCTAGTGAGGCTAATCAGAAAAAATAGCTAGAAAGCATAAAGACTGGCCTTTGGAGTGAGGGAAAATGTCATGTGCTCAGATGAGGCAATAAACAGGCAATAAATATTCATCTTTGGCAATAAAATGTAGTCAGCTGACTACCTGAATGTACTGAATAAGAGTATAGTTTAACACATTGATGTTTTTTTTTTACCCTGATGGCACAGGCATATTGCTGACAACAAGACCAAGATTCATCATATTCACAGCGGTTGTGAAAACGGGAACAAATACAATGGTCCCCACTGGTCTCCACGGTCTCTAGTTGTACTACAGGGGTTCCTAGATAGAAGGATGGAAATTGTGAAAGAGTGGTTCTCCATTTTCACACAAACTGGCCACCACAGAGTCCTTCCTGAATCTTTAGAGAAGACTTATCGAAGTGTTTCAACACTAACATTATCAATACAAGATTTCGAATTACGAATTTTGCATTTCCAAGAATTGATGCAACTGTGGATAGAAATACTTGTTGTGACATTGCATAAGGATGCCATGGAGAATGCAAGCCACAATTAAAAACTAACATCCTCTGAGCAGAGGCTCTGAATGCTGCAACACCTTGTTGATGAGAGGAGAATTACTAGACTGGTCTGAGCTGACAAGTAGTCTATAGTACTGTGGTGAGCGCAAAAGCATTCTCAAAATACATAAACCCCTTTACTCAGAGCTCACGCAGATGTTTAATGTAAACATTATAGGTACAGGAGGAAAGTCAAGCTTCTCCTAGCATCATCTTTTGACTGCTGGTTTGGCCAACCCCCCTGTTCACCGCTCCTACTGACCTGCAGCATGTTTAGGAATTAATAGTTTATGCTCATGGATTAATAGTCATATGCTCCACCGTGACTACACCTTTCTCTGATTGGTTTATAAATTATAAAATGTTTAAAAGAAGTACAGTATACTTGCACTACTACCATGCTCTTTGCTGAAACTGGGTCATAGAAGCCTTTAATAGCACCTCTCCTATTTGAGGTGTATTTTGGGGGAAACTTACATACTGTACCTTTTAACTAGAGCTCTTGACCTGTATCTGCATGGTTTTATGTATTGTTCTAGTGCTATATGTTTGGATAACTGCATAAATTAGCCAGCATTCCTAATAAAGTGGGCAGTCACTGTAAATTTAATCACTACCATCACAATTAACACACTGAAAATAAAATCAGCTTGCTAGCACAATACCATCAAACAACTGCAATTAGCAGATTCTTTATAGTGTCTTCACTGCATTCTCTTAATCCACTTTACATAGAATTTGCAAATGAACATGCATATCTTCCCCGCAGCTCTAAACCAATCGCTCTGTTAGTGATTGCAGTAAAAGGTCTCATGCGGTGTCTGTATTATTGATTTACACCGAGTACGAGAAGCATGTCATAAGTTTACATGGCATTTTGACCTCTAATAACCACCCTGAATATGCTTTATTTGAACTTTAACAGCTGAAATGGCAGAGCACACACTAGTTTTATTCTTCTTTTCCTCGTTCTGAGAGCTTCTATTCAGGTGCACAAGTTTATTCATTATTTCATTCATATTCATTATGGATGCACTGTGGAATGTGTGAAAATGAATAATGAATTTCAAATGATAACAGAACAGGATATTTCAGAAGCAGACTGCCAGGATAATAAAGTTTGTGATGAACTGCTTAGCTGCTAAAAACATCCTTTTAATATAATCAGTATAATTTCATCACACACGCGCAGACACACATATATTATATACCTGGAATTTCTTCAGGATTAATAAAGTATCTATCTATCCAATGTATTTATGTTGTCTTAATACATTCAAACCGAGAGCAGTATGCCTCAGGGCATGACTCTAGAAGACCTCTGGGGGTGTGCTGTGGTTTCTGGCACCAGGATGTTAGTGGCTGATGCTTTGTGTGCTATGGGTTGCGGGGTGGGACCTCCATGGTTCGACGTCTTTGTCTGAAATGTTCCATGGATACTTAGTCAAATTGAGATCTTGGAAATTTGGAGGCTGGATCAACAACCATTGCCTGCTAAGCCTGACATGCAGCAGCCTGTGATGCAGGGGGTGTTCTGATACCTCTCTATTGTGACCAGCATTGTCTTTTTTACAGCAAAATGTGTTCCATTGTTTTTTACAGATAGGCTAGCCTTTCCTCCCCATAAGCACAGATGAGCCATGGGTGTCCATGATCCTGTCACCAGTTTACTGGCATACAATGGATAAGGCTATTATGTTAATGTTACTTGGTGTTAATGATATGAATATTTTACATACATGCACTCACTTCAAAGTCTAAAAAAGACAAATACGAGCAACTATTCATCTGGAAACAATGACTCATACAAGTAAAATGCAGCAGTGTGCTCTACTTTTGAAGACAAATATAACCTCCACGTAAGCACTTCACATCAACTTCTTTTTTTTTTTTAAACCTCATACTGTAATTTAGATTATCCTTACTTGCATTACTAAATGACTCTTACATCTGTACGTACAGCATTATTTAAACAAAGCTAAAATGCAGTAATAGCATGAAGGCATTACTGTAGAAGATGGATACAGTATCATTCTGTGTCTTCTTCTCATATTACACGGCCTAAAGGATAGTGAGACAATGTCTCATTGAACAAAAGGGCTATTTTGTACAGTATAACTGCCAAGTGAGCCCGGTTTCTTCATTATACCCTACTCCTTCACCTTGAATAGAAACCCCTTGTCAGCGAATCTACCCTCTCAGAAATAAAGTGCCTGTAACAAAAATAGTAACTGAGATGATTCCTTCAAGTTTACATCGTATATTATATACTGTACGTGCATCTTACCTGAAAAGGGATGTAATGAAGCTATACAGTAGCTAATTTACAGGCAATTATGCACCCTTGGGTTTAAAGTGTACATTATGTTTACATCATAGGCCATTCATGTAGGTGGAATATAAATGGATAGAAAATATTAAAGGTGGTAAGAAAAGGTGTGTG
>JAQMYG010000033.1:27421829-27436736 GCA_030014215.1 Clariallabes teugelsi
AAACTATGGGGAGAGAGGGGGGGGTTGTGTCTTTTTGTGTAACTTATACTTAACCTGAGCGCGCACGGTACACTGATGCGTGCCGCTCTTTTGTTCTCCCTCGCTCGCCGGCGTCTTAAGGAGGCAGAGGCTGGGGCTTTGCCTCTATCTCTCTTTGCGCGCTTGTCTTTGTCTTTTCTTTGGCCCTGATACCTTACCGGTGCTACCTAATATTCGCACGAAATGCGGAGGTATCAGGACCCTTATATAGACGCGCTGCCAGGTGCGGCTCGTTCAGGCCGATAGCCTGACGGCGGCGTTGCCTGGCAACCATGTGTATAAATGGCCGCGCCTTTGCCTGTTCAGAACTCCGCGTGGTAGCAGCCTGCGGATCTGCCCGTTCTGAACAGCCCAAGCGCGGCTCCGCCCCTCAGGCGAGCCGCATCGTTACAACTCACTGCATAAGTTAAAATAATCATTGACAGCTGAAACATATACATCAGTGCAGTAACTATCCAGCCTAAGGGTCTTAAGTATTTGCTTGTTTAAACTTAAATACTGTAGTGTTACATTTATTATTTTTTGTGTGGCAAGACGCTGTAGTGATGGGATTAATAATATCAGCACACATGAAAAGCAGATTTAAGAGATGGTTCAGTCTGTGTAATCAGCTGATACTGTATGTTGTTAGGCTGCATGAACATCTACAGAACACTATTTACAGCTTCCTTATCATCGGACAAGCCTCAATCTGTTTTACAGTGATTGGTCTTCCACAGATGGCATATCTCACTGAAATGTCATCCATTTCAGTTTGTGGAAGCAAAACATCATGGACAAGCTCTGATAAACGAGAAGGATTAAAAAAGACATTACTTCAAAGGAAGAATGTAAATACCATTTACAAATTGTAGTGACAAGAAGCAAAAAGGGATATGTAAACAACTCACAAGATTGACAACATAATTTGCTGAATATTGACCAAAGTCATGAATGATAAGGGAAGGTTTTTGGAAAAGGGACTTTTTGGCAGTGAAAATAGAGAATTTATCAGTATTGTACCTTTTATGTAAAGGACCTTTCTGCTGCAAGGCAAAAAACAATACAAAAATACTTGTACAAAATATACATACAAACTCTACTATATTATAAACATATTTGGGGAAATAAAAGGGCACAGCATATCTTTGCTCTATGAATTGCAAAAACTTTGAAGCTTGATATAATAAAATTGCTCAGAATGCAGATAAAACCGTATAATTCCAAGGGAATTACATAATATTGAATTCCATGTTTGAATGTTTGTTTGTTTTGCTTATTTTGCAATGCTCCATAATCTTTAAGATACTCGAGATACTCCAGTACTGTGCTGAGATGTATAGTAATGAAATCTTCAATGCAATACAGTTTTTCAGCTCGTTTTTTCTCCTGACAAAAGTCTTCATGGAGATAATAAGCACACACAAAGACATAGATAGATAGAGTCAAATCAACACTTGGCATTTGTGGGCATTTCTGTGCATAAAAAACTGACAATCAAAGGCAGAGTGATATCCTGGTTGTCATGGCAATTGGTTGGAAGGGTGGATGGAAGGGAGAAGATGTGTGCCAGCATCAAGTTCACTTGTTAAAATGATGATCAGTCATAAGAAATCGGGAGTGAGTTGTGTTTGTGTCCAGTGTCAGACATATTTAAGTTCCCAAAAGACCCTTTTCTGAATAACTGAAGATGCTATGCTTACTTTCTAGATACTGTGCATCCTAATACATTTTAATTAATACTAATTTTTGTGCAGATAAAGAGGAGGTCAAATTGATTAATGCAGAGTAGACTATCCACGCTAGGAAATAAAAATGGAAATAAAAAGATATAAAACATGTTTGTGAAAACCTTGCTTAAAACATAATGCAATGCAGTAACACATAAAACCTGGCATGGTTGGTCAGATTTAGGAAAAGATGTTAAGAACACAAACACAATATATATTTAGTTTCATATCAAACTATGCAAAATATTTGAAGCTGAAGTAAGATGAGAGGAGGGAGAGGGCTACTGTGTAGGACAACTCTCTCCTTCCCTCCCACCCTCCTCTCGAGAGTAACACTGCTCTGTCAAGAAAGTTCTTCAACAAGGAACCTGTCTAATGACACTCGCGCACACATACACACGCACGCACACACTAATGGAATCGCTGCTTTCTGACAGAGAGATGCTGGATCTTTGACGAGGAACCTCTAATGACACTTGCTTTTGTTTCACGCGCACAAGTAGTCACAATGTTATAGTGAACAGTACATGCCGCACGTACGTTGACTACTGTATATCTGATTGATGCACGCAAGACTGGGCATGAGAGATGATTACCCACAATCCCACAGCGCCATTGAACCATTGGCTCAGTTGTGATCACGTGACACTACAGTATGATATCAAGAAATCGCTTGATATAAAGTTAAAATATTTTGCTTGTCTTACAAAATGCTCGCAGACCAAGGTACTCATAATCCAAGGTTCCACTGTATGTATATATAGTACTATTAATATGATTAAAACCTTATTTCAATGAAAAAAAGCAAATATGAAATATTGAAATGTACTCGCATTATGTTCATTACTGCAGAGTGGACAGCCTGGTAGCAGTTTTTATCATACATTATCAAAAGTTGTTTACCTTCCTTCATTCAAATGAACCTGCAGTACATTAAATATTTATTGTGCTGAGAAATTGTGAATTGTAGCCTACCTTTAAGTGCAGAAAACAACCTAACATTGGGCAACAGAATGCAACATGTTTTTTAATGCTATAACAGTTTAAACAGCATGTAATTCTATTTTCAGACTAATTCATGTGTTATGTGTAAAAGAGTTTTCAGGGTGTGTAAGCAACTTTATAGGGTTTTTCTCATTGCTTTTTTATTTTTATTTTTAATTTTTACTGGGTTTGTAAATTTAGAAATCCAACATTAAAATGGCCTTGAATTATATTTGCTCTTTTTTTTTTTTTGCTTTCTATTTGTGTTACAAATCGCTCTCTGTCTCTCTCTGAGAATTGTACATGTACAGTAGTTAATAGAAACAAAGCTACTGTAATCTCATCTATTTATTGAACTTTTCAGTAACCAGTATTTCAGTTACTAATGGACAGGTGTTGGATTACCAGATGGGCAGGCATGCTAGCCTATTTAGTATGATAATTATATAGTAAATGTGCCCTGGATATGATTATAGTGATATGATTATATACTGTACATGTGATTCAGAGGTGAGAACATATACAGTTCAGCTGGTAGAGTTTTAAACCTCTTGCTTTAGCAGTGTGGAATAACCTGAAATCTACAGTATACTTTTCACCTTTCATTTTTTTTTTAATCCGACAGTTTTCTGGCAGATAAAATATGCCTAGCAGAAAAGGCCATTTATTGAAAGGGTAAGAACATGTGAAATTAAAAATGAATACTTACAGTACATTTGACAGCGGTTCTTTTTTTTTCTTTTTTTTTTCGGTATTAACTTTTACATGAAGTATTATAAGAACAAAGTATTACAATCTATTACAAGGCTATACTGTGATCTCTTTGTTTATAAATATTATATACTGAAGCTGTAGATGTGGCCTTTCTGAATCTATAACATCATTTCAATATTAACTTCCATATTGGATTTAAACAGTAGTGAAAGGTATGCATGTCCTAGAAAGTGGCTTTTATCTGTTTTGCCACAAAGGCATGCATGTGAATGGTACAATCCTGTGTACTGTATAAGTTAGTACTTCCTATTTTAATTTTATGTGTTTTGTGTAATACATAATAAACATAATCTGATGGCAGCGGCTCTCAGGTAAATACAACCTCATTCGAAACAACATAATTGTTTTTCACTGTGCCATTATTTATTTAACAGAAAATTAAGGCATGATTCAATAGCTTGTAAGCAGCACTAACTTGAAGTAATTGTTTCCTGTATGACTTTGTCCGTCTCACACATCGCGTCTTGACCCATGCTTCTTTACAACCTTGCTTCAGTCCCTTGAGGTTTTTTGTGAGTTCAGATATGCACAGCTTTTTTTCCCCCCAAAACCTTTATTTTTTTAAGTTGTAGATTTACAGTGCTGGTGTGCTTTGGATCATTGTTCTGTTGCCCTTTTTAGCTCTAGCTTTGAGAGAGATGGCCTCACTGTCTGTCCTTGGGGAAAGTGTGTTGGAACGTCCACTCATGGGAAGATTGAATGGTTTTGACTTTGGTAAATAATTTCTCATTGTAGAATTATGAACTCCAAATTATTTGGAATTGGTTTAATAACCCTTTCCATTTTATGAGCAGCAACAATTGCTTCTCTAAGACTACTGCTTATTCCTTTCACTCTTGGTATTGTGATTCACCAGAATGCTCCAGACCAGTAAACTACCAAAACTTCTGCTTTTATAGAGGTCTGCACACCTGCCGATGATCGATTAATCAAGGGCTGATGATTAGCTGCACTTGGCTACAACTTACCCTTTTAAATCTTGTGGAAGCGGAAAGTGGGTACTTATTTTTGCCCATATGTGTTTTTTTTTTTTTTTTTCCCCCCCTCTCTTTTTGGTAAATGTTTTTTTTCAATAAATAATGGTTGAAAAAAGTTTTTGTTGTTCATTTGAGGTTGGACTTGCCTAATACTGACGCACCATGATCCATTTTTAAAAATTACTGTATGTTTTTGCACAGAAACACATCGAATTCAAAGAGGGAGTACTAGTGTGTGTGTGTGTGTGTGTGTGTGTGTATATATAACTGTGTGTTTTCTATAACTATGGTCCTGATCTTGTCAACATTTAATTTTTACATGTTAAATAAACTTGAAATAAGTCTGCATAGAAAACCATTTAAAAAGAAATTAATGTCAGCTTTTCTTGGATACAAGCAGTGGGGCTCCAAGGAAAAAGGTTTGGGAACTACTGCTCTATTGGGTATTCTTAATCTTTGTTCTTAGACATTTGCTTGAGACCATCACAATGTTTAAAAATTTTTTTTTTTTTTTTTTTTACTTAAACCTCACAAATATTCTTACAAACGGAGGGTTCAAACGAATCTCCCTGTGCCTCCAACTTCTACAGTTCGTTGTGGCGGGGAGAATAGTTTTCTACAGCCTCCTTAGGGAAGATACTACAGCAGACGTTTAATTCTTAATAACAAATTAAGGCATTCTTCAGAAAAAGAGTTGACTTTCACCTTAAGGTTGTGTTGGGACCTTACAGCCTACATAAGTCGTTCCTTTTGTTCTAAGGTGGTCGTACGGCACCCATATGTGCAACTTACGGTGCTCTCAAGTAGTTGGTAGGAACATCTCTGGTCTGTTGGCAGATTTGTCATGGTATATAAAGTGGCAGCTATCCACTCTCTCTGGTGCTAGAAAATTGACTGATGCGCAGAATGTAGGTGGATGTCATTTGACCTGTAAACAACTAGATGTTCTTGCAGCATACTTACAGCCACTGTAGGAATATGGGTTTCTGGAAATGTCTTCTGAATCTAAATGATCCATGAACATTGTGCGTTGTTGTTAGGTTGTTCCGAAGGCACTCTTAATGTGACTGTACGAAGAGTGGATTTCTTGCTGCGTTAGGAGAAAAGCGTGGACAAGACTACCCTGGCCACGAATTTATGACCAGGCTACAAACGAAGAAGACCGTAGGAAATGCTCGAAAAAATCGTTTCGTATGGCGTTAGCAGCTGTTCGTATGGGTATTTGTGACCATTGCTTTAGTTTTTAACTTTTTTTTTAGTTATGGCTTTGTTATTTAGGAAGTACTGTACATTTTAAATTATATTTACAATATATCCTTGTTTAACTAAAGATGCTATTTATATTATTTGTCATGACCAACAGCAGGCTGACATTTGCACAAAAAAAGAATAGAAAGATATTTGTCACAGTTAAATGCCTACTATCAAAGCAATGTATTTATCTTCATCAATAGTGTGCATTATTCTGTGCACAGTTGTGTTCATGAATCACAGTAACAGAATTAGGACCTGTTTTGTCATGCAGACAGTATTACAGTATGAGGACTGACTCGATCTGCTAAAGGAAATAGACAAAAGAATAACTAAAGAATGATAGCAAACATGGTGAGTTGATGGAATACTTTGTTTCGATTTGGATGTATTTCAAAGTAGGAAAAACTCATGAATATGGGGGAAAATAGCCTACTGCCATAATACATCAAAGTAAAGCAGGACTGCTAAAAAGCTCTAGTAAAGATGTGTTGCAGAATTGATTCACCAGAAGTCAGTAACCTGAAGTACACCACAATATTAAAGAAATGGGTTTAGGTTGAATGTCTACCTTGGAAAGGTTGCATTTGCACACTATCAGAACCGCAGGATTATATATCCATCAAAGATGTGCAATATCTTTCATTTCTTTTCACATTTCTAAAAAAAAATCCTGCCATTAATAATGCATGCATATATTACATGTGACTTCCATGGTAACAGTTCTTTAACAGATTTATGCAAACCACATCTTGACATACTGAATACGAATGCATCAACGATAAACCCTTGGTATTTAAAGGGCCCTCTTGTGATTTACAGATTCATGTCTGGATTTGCTTCTTCTTCAGTGCATGGAATAACAGATTCAAATATTTGTGTCATATAGTTTCAAAAACTATAGATACTGTAGGGAGGGAAAAAAGAGCAAAACAGATCTGGTAGTAATAAACAAGGTTCTCACAACTGATGGTGTGTATTTGTAGATATCAATTAAAAGGTGTACGATTTATTTTGGTCATGCATACAAATGTAAGCTTAAATGATTCATTTTGGTCTGTGTGTACTGGACACCGTACTGAAAATTCAATAAGAAAAAAATAAGCACATTGATGGTTGGATGGTATATAGTTTGGTTTATATTGACCAAATCGGCTGATGGAATAACTGTTCATCTTTAACTCTAATTTGTATTTTGGTGAAGTGCCATAGGGCTTAACAAATCATGACCACTAGAATGAGCAAAAGATTATTCGTGATGATTTTACTGAAATACATGTGACAATACTGCACTCTGCTGGCCAATGTTGGCTCTTAACCCAATTAAAATTGTGTTGGTACTGTATATTTGAAACTCACAATCAGGGATTTGAAAATGATCAATTTGCAGCTCTATAATAATCATTTAAATTACATTTACTGGATTAATAACCATCTCCAGCATGATCATGACACTTATGACACACAACAAAATAATAGCTAAATATTTTTAAAGATCATATTTAGGCTGGTACTGTAAGGGATATAAAGGTTTTTGTAAACATAATTTAAACAAGAACATAATAATAATAATAATAATAATAATAATAATAATAATAATAATTATTATTATTATTATTATTATGTACAGTACTGTGCAATGGTCTTGAGCCACCTTTCATTTCTTAATATTTTGCTTCCAAAGAGCCAGACTTGCTAGTCTTGAGGAATAGTTCTCCAGGCTTCCTGAAGGACTTTTTTTTGGCTCTCATTTCTGGCACATTTTTGGTTCCAGTCCCTGTACCTGACAAGTTTCAGAAGAACTTTTGTGTTTTGTTTAAGCCACACAGTGACCTATGAATCATTCAAGCATGAAAAGAAAAAGAAAAGCTTCTAACTTAAGGCGTGAACCAGTGAGAAACAGGTGCAGATGATGACAGATGGTCAGGCCGGTGATTAGTATACTGGTAATGTTGAATGACTGGAGCGGACGAGGGGGAAATTATGTTGCTGCTGTAGTTGTTACATAAAATTTTTTTTTATTTTATTTAAAAGAGTATCTTTAGGCACTTTGGAGCCTGTCACAGTACAGCATTTGTTCCTATTTATTTAATTTTATCTACATGTTAATACATTGCAATATTAATACTACATTAAATGTTATTAATGTTAGAAAATCACCAGGTACAAAAGTCAGGTTGTTTGGTTACTGGCTGTTTCTTTTCTGAAAAATGTGTCCAGAAATGTTTACTGTTAATGTATTTCTCTGCAGTCTATCACTATATTAATATATCATTTCAACATTCAAGTTTTAATAAAGTTAGAAAGCTATTTATTAGTTTTAAGTAGGCAAATGTAAGCGTATTTAATTAACCAAAGCTTAATTTAAATAAAATTAATATAATTTAAAAAATAATAACATATACTGTAAGTCAGAGTTTCCAGTACAAACAGTACTTCTCACAATATCAGAAATAACCTGGCAAAGGTTGAAAGGGATGTCTGTTGTAGTTTAGTTGCATCAAGCCAGGTGTATAGCCAAACTAACAGCAGGTTTACACAAATTGTAGTGATCCAGACCTCTCTTTCAATTACTGAAAGAAACTGCCAGCAAGTCCAAGTTGTATTAGACATTGTTATGATGTGTTCAAAATAGGAGATTAATTTCAAGCATACAGGGAAACTGATGATTCTCTTAACAAAGGTAATTTCATAAAAATGTTTGAAGTTATTGCAAAAAAAAAAAAAAAAAAAAACAGAACTGGAAAATAGATATCCGTCGATGAGAAACAAACTATAAATTAGTTGCTTGGGTGCACTGAAAAGCAACTAATTCTTTATTTCGAAAACCATTCTTTATTTCTTTGTGGAATTAAAGTTTTTTGACACTCATTATAAGAAAAATAGCAAACCTGATGCAATGGGTATGTATTATCATACTGGACACCTCAATCTAAGAGTGACTTGGGAATATATAAAATACTGTATATATTCATATATTCTACAGCACCTGCATTGTATTGGACTGTATGGACTGTGCTTGGACAGTAATCTGTTATGACAGGATAAACTTGGGTGGTGCAGGAAATTCTGACTGCGATCTACCCAAACTGACAGTTCTTGGAGCTTGAATGCTCCTCAGGCATGTGTTCAAGCTCCTTAGGTGGTTCAGTGAGTAAACATGCTGCAACATTAATTTCACCAAGTTAAGTCAATGAGTTTAATACGAATTTAACTTTATTAACTTATAAATAAAAAGTGACATGGATGTTATTTCCACCCCAATTTATTTTTTTGCAAATTGTATTAGAAAATTCTCAAATTTTTATAAATGTATGAATAGTTCTGAAGATACTAATGTGATTCCATGTTCTGTGATCAATCATTGTTACTATGTTGTTTTAAATATTTTAATATTTCCTTAATGTGCAAGTCAGAATCTTTAAATTGTAGAGACATTTCTCTTTCATTGCTTTCCAAAGAGAATGCTGACTACACATTTTAAAGGGTTTGTTGACTTGCACATTAAGGAAACATATATAAGTATAAAATACTGTATGGATGTAGAGAGTTCATTAAAAAAATTATACAAATGTCATTAATTATAAGTGGCAGATTCCTATATAATAATTTGAATTATAACTGATTGGATAAAATGGTTGCAGTGAGAAAAAAAAAGTTGAATGGCACCTTTGATTCACCGTCTATTCCGCCTATCCTGCACAAAGTCGTGGGGGGCCTTGAGTTTATCCCTTTAAACTCTGAGCATGGGCATGAGGCGGGGTTCATTGCCTCAGGGTGCCAGGGAACTTCAAAATCGGGCCTGGAGGTGCAAGGCAACAGTGAAACAATATAGACAGCATCAAGCAACACATATATATGCTGTCTATATTGTTTATATATAAATAAATACATATATTTTATATATAAATAAAACCAGTGGAAAGCAGGCCCTGCAGGCCCTCTAAGCTGGCCTGCTTCAAACTGTACAACATGCAGTAATACAGAGCTGGTTGATGTCTTTTGAACTTACAACATAGCCCACATGTTGCATGTGCCCTGTAGCCCCTCACTGCTTCCCAGCTGTGGTGACGGTCTCTCACCATTGAGGTAGTGCCCCCAGGTGGTTAAGACCCTTTCATTTAAACATTTTTACATTTCCAGCAAACTATAGCTTGTTTTTTTTCTTGCTGAGACAAGGAAATATTTCCTTTCATGACATTTGAGGTACAGTTGTATATTATATACATTTATATGATTTTTGTGTTAACAAGCCACAATATTTTGACAAGTTGGCGAAGCGTTGGGTGTTGAAACACCTTTGATATGAGATTTATTTTTAAAAGTTTAAATGTAGTCAACATTGATTCAATGTTGAGCCCAACACAATATTGTAAATAAGATTACAAAGTAGCATATATTAATATAACTTAGTTGATTCAGTCTGGTTGCAACCTAATGACAACTGTTTGACAGCGTCAAACAACATTAGGGTTCCTGCTGATAAAAAAAAAAAAAAGTAATAATGTACTCTTAAAAAAAGTCTGTTCAACTATCATCATCAGCGACGCAACCAGTATCACACATAACAATTTGGCTGAATTTATCACTAAATATAATGATGTGTAACATACATTAAGCTTTGGTGTTACTGAGCTTTTCACTGAGATTTCACTGTGAGACAGAACACTATAAAGAACACAGAGGTGGTGTGTCCTAAATGTCCCAAACGGCCTTCTTCTTGTAAGAGGTACAAGGAAACCAGTGGGTCAATATATACAGAATGGCTTTGGTGTTAAGGAGAGGCCTAAGGCCAGGACTTGGATTTTAAGATAGCAAACCTTAGACAACATCTATGGTAAAAGGAGATGTTTAAATAACCTGTTAAACTCTTATAAATACAAGGAATGTTCAAGTCAAACCAGGACTTGTGATGGATTTACAGAAGATTTCAAGCACAGTATGGTGATAAGCCTCAGTAAAACTTGAATGGTATGAACATTTTAAAGAGGACAAATAACAATCCCCTGAATGACACTTTATTCATTTTTAAGTTATGATTGGAAAATAGTGAATAATTATTGTACACAATACTGCTGACATCATAAACATATATAACTAAATTTGTACTAATGATATTAGAGTGCTTAAGACTTGTGAACAGCACTGTTTATGCATGTGTAACACACACACACGCACACGCATGCGCACACAGCTACTTTGCTGTCTTCTCTATAGTGTTTCAATAAGAAAAAATAGGACTGTTTTAAACAGTGCATGTTTTGTTAGAAACTAATCTTATACAACTAAGGAGGCATTCAAAAGCCCACATGTCAGACACCAATGTAGAATTTTCGAAGAATCCAGACACCATGTGGACGCAGGCATCAATATGGTGTCTGCTTCTAAAAACCATAACCTGAACTAATGAGTCAAATGTGATTGCACAATTGAGAGAAACCAGTTGCTTTTGAATCTAAATAAAAGCCAGTTCTCAGTCAAATGAGAATTCTCCAATAGGGGGCAGTATAAAGTTAATGCAACGTTTTATAGTGTATTTTTTTTTTTTCTGCCAATGTATGCAATTTAATCATTTTGAACACCAAAAATATTTCTAAGATATATCCACATAAGCATGTTTAGAAAGATGTGGCCATACCACTGTTCTCAAAATCTGTAAACAAACCTGCATTCTGCAAACCATGGCTTAAAAAAGACGCTTACAGTGAAGATTATTTTTCTTGGATTAAGATTGATGATGTATTTATAACACAAGAAAGCACCTATGTTTCTTGTTGGAGTGCTTCTGCAGATTTAATAATGACAAACATGCAAGTAGGTGGATTGGCTGTTCACAAGTGTGTGAATGTTTGCTGGGATCCCACCCAAGAATGAAATGGATCCAAGAAATGAATAAATGAATTTTACTAGGTTATTATTTTAACTATTTGGCAGGAACATCAAACACATAACATCACCACCTGTACCTGGAGATATCTGGAGGAAACACACCAAGCGGGAGAACATGCAATCTTCACAGACCGAGGCGGGCAGCAAACCCTCATATAAACCCTAATAATAATAATAATAATAATAATAATAACTATTGTTGTTGTGCTCTTGTTTGCACATTTGCATGTGCACTTTCTGTTGGCATTTTGCTGTCTTTTTTTTGTCTGTAGTTTTATTAATTTATGGTGTTAATTTGTTGTCTTGGCTAGTCAGCCAATTAGGTTTTTGTCTTAGCTAGTTTTGTTAATTTAGGTTTGTATGTTGTATTTGCACCTTGTTCCTGGAGGAACATTGTTGTGTTTCATTGTGTACAGAACTGCATATGGTTGAAATGACAGTAAAAGCCTACTTGACTTAACAACAACAACAACAACAACAACAACAAAAATAATAAAATAATAATTTAAAATATATTATATTGCATACAAAGTAAAATGAACTGGACCACTGGTCTACAGCACCAAACAGATGCTGAAAGTAGTAGTAGTAGTAATAATAATAATAATAATAATAATAATAATTGTTATTATTCTTAAGTCATCATTGCAATATATTATATTGCATACAAAGCAAAATTACCTGGACTACTGAACTACAGCACAAATGATGTAAAGTATAAAAATAAAGTCACATTTGCCACAGGATACTTAAATTTTTTAATTTTTAATTTTTTTAAATTACATTTCCTAGCTCTGACTGTACTTTACATTATTGTACAAAAGTACTGTATGTGTGATTGAAGGTGTTCTACACTCTAACACTCCAGCACTGCACAGCTGAGAGAGGAGTGTGCTGCCTGTAGTGTGTTGATGACGTAGCACTCCACTGCACTATAAGATCGCGCGCGCAGCGGAGACATGGCCTCCCCCAGCGACAGCTCGCGGAACTGCACCGTGTGTAGGAGCGTCCTCGTGTGACTGCTCTGGAGTCTGGAGTTCTCTGTTTAAAAGTTCTTCACTCCAGCAGTTTCTAGAGGCGTGTTGATGCGAGAAGGTAAGTGACTGGCATGAATATTGCAGACAGTTTTTTCAGTGACAGTTTTTTTTTCTGGAACCAGAGCGTGTGTTATGGATAACTAATTGATTGATGTTTCCATTAATAATGGTTTCCTTTTATTAGATTTGTATTTACAGCAGACCCTTAAAGATTCAAAAGTCCACTAATGTTACAACATTAAAAACTAAATATATCTATATAATATAGTATATATATATTTTTTATTTTGAGCATTATTATTATTATTATTATTATTGTTATTATTATTATTATTATTATTGATGGTGTAATAAATGTTGAAATAAATGAATATAATATAATATTGGCATGGTGGCTAAGTGGTTAGAACCGTCGCCTTGCACCTCCAGTGTCCGGGTTCGAATTCCTGCCTCGGGTCTCTGTGTGCGTGGGGATTGCATGTTCTCCCCATGTACAGTATGACGGGTTTCCTCTGGGTACTCCGGTTTCCTCCCACAAATTGGTTGTACCTTGCCTTACTGTACAGAGTCATGGAGGGCCTGGAGCCTATCCCAGGAGACTTAGGATAGTTAGAAGTCTTCTGAGATAGGCTTCAGGCCCCCTGTGACCCTGTGCAGTGAGGAAAGGATGGGGTGCCAATCCATTGCAGGGCACACGTCTACTGTACACACACTCACACGCTCATTCACTCACACTCGCACCTGCTTCACTTTTTGTTTCAAACAAGCGGTGCGCTGATATGGATTCAGACAATTGACTGTGCTATTGAATCCAGCATGTTTTTACAGTAGTTCAGTAGTTAGTCTTCTAACAAAGTTAGAAGCATTAACCTTTTTTCTGACAAATGTATTTAACCTTCACTGACTCCTGTCACACTGAATTTTGAATTTCTCCAACACAAAAATAGAAACCTGTCTTTTTCAGTTTGAACTATTTGGGGAAATATGTGCCTACTGCTTACATGGAAAGGGCCTTGGCCTGCATTGTTAAGATAAATACAGTTTGCCATCCACAGTCAGTGTTCATATAAAGGTCAAGTTGAAAGAATGAAATAATATGCTGGATAAAAGAAAAAATTTCCGATAAAATCCAGTGTATTCTGACCCAAAGAATTTGATGGCCGTTCTGTATATTTCAAAAAACGTGGTTCCAAATGAACTGGCATTTGAAATGTGGTCCATATTTATATATACATTTATCACTGGAAGGCCTATGCTGCTATTGATTCTGGCTTATGGTTTAGTGCGCTTTATAGACACTATGGTCATTTTAACCACACAGCTTGTATTTTATTCACTATTCTAATTTCACTCACATTTGATAAACAGAGTTGCTCCTACAGTACATGTTCCAACAAAGGTAGAGGTTCAACGTATGTATGCAATCTAATGTCTATTTGGGGTTCTACTGTACAGTTTTTGTTGTTGTGGAAGGGAAGTTGTGTACATGTTATGCTCAGTGGACTGTCATACAAATTCTTCACTAGGATAGAAATGGCTTGGTGTGGCCTCTTTAGTAAGATAATGATCCATGTTCTTTGAGTGTGTTTAATGGGGTGAATAGCAGAAAAAGGAATTGTTTACAGAGCAAGTAGCAATTTCTAGGCACCATGAAATTTGAATAAATTTTGACTGATTTCAATTATAAAATGATTATCTATACATCTCTATGCATCTCAGTTTCTATAGTCAAGTTTGCAAAATAATTTTCATTTATGAGGGAAAACATGCCTTCAAAAAGAGCAAAAAAAAAAAAAAAAGAGAAAGGGGCAAGGCATGGCACACTCCACATGCATCCCAGCTGTAGGCGAAAGTGCCTCTCTTTCAGTCATGATCACAAGACAAGGACAAAGAACTATTTAGTTTATTTGTTATTTGCTGAATGTTGCTGTAATGAGTCTAATTTCAGCCAGATGCATGTATTTAAGGAGTACTTAACCCAAAATTGTTTAGTATGTAACAGGGAATGCTAGATAGTAATGAATGTTTGGCATGATCTCATTTGTATAATGTTTATGACTGTAAGTAGTGAAGACGTACGTATGTTCTTATGACTTTCACTTACTTGAGGATAGCAGCAGTTATATGCAATGATAGCAGCAGCATGCAATGTTATAATGATATTATTCATTCTTTCATGTTCTATACCGCTTTATCCTCTATTCAGGGTCGCGGGGGAGCTGGAGCCTATATAATGATATTATATGA
>JAQMYG010000033.1:27438958-27450841 GCA_030014215.1 Clariallabes teugelsi
CTTGTGCCCTAAGTTTCCTGGGATAGGCTCCAGGTCCCTGCGACCCTGAATACAGGATAAAGCGGTATAGAAGATGAGTAAGTAAGTGAGCTCAAAACACATGCAAATGTTTTCTGCGCCATTAAAGGGTCTCATTCTGCTTCGGTAGGCTGTTCACAGAGTGCTGTATTTAATAGAATAGAAATTTAATAGAAAGGTAAATGGAAGGAAAAAATGTGGTAGAAAAAGTTCCCCATTCAGGAACTTGGGGAAGATTCACAAGGAGTGTACTACATCTGGAGTCAGTGCTTTAAGAGCCACCACACACAGACATATCCAGGACATGGGCTACAACTGTCGTTAAGCAACTCTTGATCCAGAGACAATGTATGAGGCTAAGGACAAAAAGGACTTGACCGTTGCTCTGTGGGCCAAAAGTCCTCATTTCAGATGAAATTAAGTTTTGCAGTTCATTTGGAAATCAAGGTCTCAGAGTCTGGAGAAAGAGAGAAGAGGCACAGAATCCAAGTTGCTAGGGCTCCGGTATAATGTTCACACAGTCAGTGGTGTTTTGGGGAGCATCTGCTGGTGTTATTCCACTGTGTTTTATCAGGTCCAAGATCAGCACAGCCAAGTACAGTATCAGGAAGTTTTAGAGTATTTCAGGCTTGCATTTGCTGACCAGCTTTAGGAAGATGTTGATCTCATTTTCCAGCAGGACTCTGCACCTGCCCATACAGCTAGAAGTATTGTACTAATACTTGGTTTAAGGACCATGATATCTCTTTGCTTAATCTATGGAGTATTGTGAAGAGGATGATAAGAGACACCAGACCCGACAACGCAGAAGAGCTAAAGGCCGCTATCAGAGCAACCTAATGGACATGATACCTCAGCAGTGCCACAGAACGATCGCATCCATGCCACCCTCATTGCTGCAGTAATTCAGGCAAAGGTAGCCCTGACCAAGTATTGAGTGCTTTACATGTTCATACTTTTCAGTAGTCCAACAATCTTTTGTTTCTTTGGTCTTAAGTAATATTCTAATTTTCTGATATATTGAATTTTGGGTTTTCATTATGTAAGCCATAATCATCAAAATTAAAAGATATAAACACTTGAAATATATCAATCTGCGTGTAATGAATCAAAAGTTTCACAAAGTTTTTTATAATGTGAATTGTTTATAAAACTGAATTGTTTATAATGTAGGCTCGATTCCCATCTCTGTGTGCATGGAGTTTGTATGTTACACCTGTGCTTGGTGGGTTTCCTCCGGGTACTCGGGTTTCCTCCCACAATCCAAAGACATGCAGATTAGGCTAATTGGCGTTCCCAAATTGCCCGTAGTGTGTGAATGAGTGTGTTATTGTGTATGTGTATGTGCCTTGTCCTTCTTGAAAATACACAGGTCAAGGTATTCCTTGTCCATGGTTCTAAATGTGTCTTCAAATCAATCCAGGTGATTGAAGTTCTATATGAATAAAATTCTAGCTTGGAAAAGAGGTCACATAAGTACTGATTTGATGAGGTTCAGTTTTCTACTTGATTTTCACTAGAATATGCTTCCATAATTTTCTTGCATAACAGTAGTATCAGCAAAAAAAAAACAAAAAAAAAAGTTAAAAATGATCAATGTTTTATTTAAATTTTTCATTTTGTGTGCAAGCTTTATTAAATGTCTGAGCATGCCACAAGCAGTATTTCTAAAAGCTGTTACAGTCCCTCCTGAATGAAATTAATCAGTGGCCTAATGGCCTGTGCATATACTGTGTACTGCATTGACAGACCAATGAAAGTGACTTGCATTTTAAATAACACGATTAATTGAGTTCCATAGTTTGTCACTGACAGTGTTGATTAATTTTTTTAATAGCCAAGGATACGCACTGTTCATTGTAAACATTAACAATCACTGTCTACTTAACACTAAGAATTTAGTGTTCTACAAAGAAACAAAAAAGAATTTCAGGACAAAATGAACCCTGCCTGTGTCTGGCCAGAGGTTGTATTGACAGAGGAAAGATTGATGCAAATTAGGATAGATAAGAGATGTTAAAACTCTTCTGCCTCTCTGTGTTCTTTTTATTTTTAACTAAATTGCACGTTGGTGAGATCTATTTAAAATATTACTTTGTGTTTCACATAGATTAGATGTGTATGAGGTTTACATTGAGCTGTTTCATACATTACATCGCCTTACATACTGTACATATGATTAACGGATTTGCCTGAAGGAGTTTGCTTAAACACAATCAAAGCTGATTCCTCATTTACACACAAGTCACATGTTTTTATTTCATATATAAAATACAAAAAGCAGATGCAGGTTTGCTTGTGCTTTCTACCAAATCTATAGTACGCTTGTTGCTATGAATGTTTTGACAAAAAATAGTCACTGTGTTGATTACATGATATTCTTCACTGATTGAGCTTCATGAATTCATGCAACAGATCTGATTTTAGCCTGAGGTTTGGTTCAGTATTATACGTGTGTGTGTGGGGGGGTGGGAGGACAAATTTAATCTGTAGGTCTTCGGGTTAGAGCGACACGGTGGTGTAGTGGTTAGCACTAGTCATCTTGCACCTCCAGTGTCCGGAGTTGATTCCCGGCCAGGTTCTATTCCCGCCTCTGTGTGCATACAGTTTTCATGTTGGGTTTCCTCCCGATTGGATAATTGGCGTTCCCAAATAGCCCATAGTGTGTGAATTAGTGTGTTACAGTGGATTGGCACCCTGTCCCTACCTCGTGCCCTAAGTCTCCTGGGATAGGCTCGGCCTCCATGATGCCCTTTGTGACCCTGAATAGGTGATAAATAGATATAGACTATGAGTGAGTGAGTGAGAGCCTTCAACTTAGACTTTACTGTGGGTGTACAGAAAAGAATTAAAAATATACCAAACAAGTTTAAAACCACTTGATGCTGCCAAGTTAGTTTACTGTACATGCTGGTGTCCTGTCAAATTCTCATGAAAAAGTCATGCGCTCTACTAACACAGGCTTCATTCCTTATAATGTTGTCATACTGTATGTTCCATAGCATTAACTGTAGTATGGGTGCTTAGCAGAGTTTCTATGCTGCGGTGGATGTTGTGAAGGTCCTCTGAGGTTATGTTTTTAACACCTGCATTGCTGTTTAAGTTTGTTCTACACCATTTTTTGGAGGAATGATGGATATGTGAGAGAATGCGTTACTTCTAACTGGTTTTCTTTACTCAACTATAATTTATCTCCCTTGGCCCTCATAAACATGTGTAAATAAAGCATGGTACTGGTCTCTGGCAGGGGTTGTAATTGTAAAACTAGAAAAGCAGTAGGTGAATAACATGTCACAGTTTGTGGCTGACCAACTATTTACTGCTTCGCTTTTAGAAAGAAAGAATTCCTCCAGATTGACCAAATAACCTACAAAAGGTCTACATTTAACTTATAATGTATGAGTAAAGTTCCAGTATGTGGAGTGGTGCAGCTCAGGCTGACGTAGGGCATGTTCATAGCAGGAAATGTTCTCTGCTCATACAGGCTTCCTTCCTTGGTGACACTGTAGATTTGTAAAGTTATTTTTTTATATGTTGTCAAAGTTTCTGGATTTTGTTTAGTAACTGTGCCTGTTTAAAAAATTATGCTCAGAAGATTTTTAAAGAAATAAAATCATCAATGTTATCAATTAGATTAAATGGATTGATGTGGTACAGTAGTTGCATTTAGGGCAGTAAATAAACCTTTGTGTAAAGATAACTGCATGTAAATCAATCATAAGATTCATACTACTGTATATGGCCAAAAGTATGTGTACACTATTACTGTACACCCATATGTGGTTCTTCACCAAACTTTTTGAAAATGCAATTGTCCAGAATTTCGTTGCATGCTGTAGCATTAAGATTGCTGTCTTTTGCGCTAAGAGGCCCAAACCTGTTCCAGCATGCGCACAAAGCAGGATCCATGAGCACGCATTGTGTCAGGGTTTTTATGAAAGCCCTGACTTCAACCATACTGAACATGGACTGCACAGGCTTTCTAACCCAGCATGAGTCCCTGACCTCACTATGCCTTCACAAAAGAGTGGAGATTTCTATGCCAGCAAAGAGAAGGGCTAAGTTTAGAATGGAATGTTAAAGTACATACAGTATGAGAGTGACGAAAAACAGACAGGTGTCCACAAACATTTGGCCATGTAGGTTACATATTTTCACATGATGATCCATTACTGAGCCAGTACATTGACAGGTATCATGATTCATGTTTTTGGGTTAAATTCATTAACTTATTTTCTTACGTGATGTTTTTTTGGATTGTGTTACTTTTCTGAAACATGATAAAATAGAATTTCCAACAAAGTAAAAAAAATGGATTTAGGATTGGATTTAAAAAATAAATAAATAATAATAATAAAAAGATGTTATTCTCAAACATACTGGTTGTATGGATGCCTAAGCAAATTAAAATAAATATGTCCATGAGGAACGCTGCTAATTACGTTGTCCAGAACAGCAAGTGCACTGTTTTGAATGCAAGCACAGGTAGAAATATGTTTATTTATTTTGTATTTTTTAAAGACTTGTGTATGGATTTGAAACATTGATCAATTTAATTTGATTAAACGTTAGATTAGGATCTCTTTGTCTTGGCTAACTTGTACTGTACATGTGATGCAATAGTTTGTTTATAAAAAGTACATTTACAGTACAGAATTGCAAATTGTTTTCCGGTTTCCTCTGGTCCATCCAACTGAAAATATTAGTCAATGTCCTTCTGATACACATCTACTGGGTCATTTTAACATACTGTAAGTTAAGTTGTAATGTTGTCATCATGCTTGTATTTTAATGATTTTTTATAAGAATAATAAATTATATTAAATATTGTTTTTGCAGGAACACTAAATCCAAAAGTGGGATTGTTAAAGATGTTAATATTAAGGTTGCTGTCAGTCCTGATGCTCTCTCTCTATACACTTTCCGTAGAAAAAGAGGATATTCGAGCGGGTATGAATCAACTCTCTCTATTTTCCAGTGTTAACAGAATAATGTACATCTGTCAATAAAATGTTTCTTATGTGGAATAGGAATATAAACAGTATATTGGCATGAATCTTTTATGATGTATTTAAAGCACCCTCTCCCTTTCAGTTCTAGACACAGTCTAGACATGTTCATTACCAATCTTAAAAGATCTAAAAAGACTCTGTAATAATTATCCACTGCCATTCTACTGTACAGTATATGCATCACTAAGGGTGCAGAAAACTCATCCTACTCAAATCTGATGTTATGTAGGTTGCAGTACAGCTGCGAATGATCTTGTGTACATCATTGATGGTTCCTGGAGTGTGGGTTACAAGGACTTTGATACTGCCAAGCGCTGGCTTGTGAATATCACCAGTGGCTTTGATGTAGGCCCACATTACTCCCAGGTGGGTGTAGTGCAGTACAGTGACACTCCTCGGCTAGAGATCCCTCTTGGTGCTCATCAGCGTGCTGAGGAGCTCATCAAAGCTATCCAGGCCATCCGTTACATGGGAGGAAACACACAGACAGGACGTGCCATCAAGTTTGCAGTTGACCACGTGTTCGCCTCCTCACATCGCAGTGACACCAGTAGGAATCGCATTGCCATAGTGGTGACTGATGGGAAATCTCAGGATGATGTAGTGGATGCTAGTGTAGAGGCTCGAGCACAGGGAATCACAGTATTTGCAGTGGGAGTGGGCACGGAGATCACCACCTCAGAGCTGGTTGCGATCGCAAACACCCCATCCAGCTTCTATGTGCTGTACGCACAGGACTACACCACCATCGATCGCATCCGAGAGTCCATGGAGCAGAAGCTTTGTGAAGGTATGGCCCAGCAAAAATAGGAAGCTGGTTAAATGTTATATACAGTTTGTATGGAAAATGTGAAGGTGCCACCTTGACCAGGGAGTGAAAAACAAAAACAAAAAAGTCCTAGCTACTGTATGTCATGCACGTTAGTTAGCATGGCATTTGAAAGCTGCAAAAAATAAATGAATAATAATAATAAAAAACCTAATATCATTGATCAAGGGAAGCATGGTGGCTTAGTGGTTAGCACTGTCGCCTTGCACCTCAACTGTCCGGGTTCAATTCCCATCTCTGTGTGCATGGAGTTTGCATGTTCTTCCTGTGCTTGTTGGGATTCCTCCTGGTACTCCAGTTTCCTCTCACAGTCCAAAGACATGCAGATTAGGCTAATTAGCGTTCCCAAATTGCTTGTTGTGTGTGTGAGTGTGCCAGTTTAATGAAATGTTATTTGTTTTTGAGTGCTCTCGTTATAGGTCACAGCTCTTCTGTACTATCAACCAAGGAGATGGGAGAGTGTATCAAAGGATTAAAGATCACTGCTTGCCTTTTATTTTCCTTCTTTCGTTATTTATTTAATTAGGGTGTTGTCACCACTGGTCACTGTCTGGATAAAAGCTAGTTGCAAAATGAAAACATTAAGCACATTTGTGACTGTTTTATTCAGTGTGTAACGTTACATTTTATGAACTCTTAATAAATTTACAGTGGGCCAAAATAGCACCGTATAAAAACCACATGCCTTCTGTTGTGTCTATCGGCCCGATGTTGAAAATGCCCAGTGTGAAAGTTAATCAAACTAGGACTTTATATTAGCAAACCAAAAGTAATATATAATTGTATGTTTTGTTATGAACCAAGAGAATTGAAGTACAACTGTGAATATACTCTTAGTTTAAAAGTTTTCTCTATCTGAAATTGAAATCTCAAGTTTTTAACTTCTCCATAAAACCTTTGAAGGCTCCCAGTGATCAGCTAACTTTTCTGTTCCCCCTTTTCTGTTTGCCAGCAATTTTTAAAATTATGATCTGGGATTAATATTAAACATGAGACCTACCTGTACTAGAAGCACCAGGCAAAATGGAGCTTTTAACTCTCCTTCTGACTGTAACCTGATACAACTGCAATTTGCAATGTATTCACACTTTAATAATTACTTAACACATAAACTAAATAATTTTGTTATAGCTATGTTTATTCTGATGGAACAGACTAACAAAGCGTTATAATTTGTTATAAAAAGTTAGAAACAATCCCAGCCTAGCTGTTTTTTTTTAAATAGCGTTAATATAGCAGAAGAAATGCAGCTTGACACATAACTGAACTGAACTGTCTTCATTCAGAAGACCTCCCATAAAAAAAAAAACAACAAAAAAAAAACACTTCACCTTACCTCTCATTATATCTCCTTATCTAATATAAGTTGTTACTAACTCAGATTATCACATTCAATGGCACTGTGCTATAAGACATAATGGTTTGATCACTAGATACTAAGAAGACATACAGATTAAGGCTGCTGTAAAGAGGATTAATAAAACACACTTCTCTGTGGTGTTCTGCAGAATCTGTTTGTCCCACACGTATCCCTGTTGCCTCCCGGGATGAGAAGGGCTTTGAGCTGATGCATGGAATGAAAATCCATCAGAAAGCCAAGTCATTACAAGGCTCTTTGCTGTCAGAGACTGCCTACTTCCTGGACAAAGGGGTGGACATTACTGAGGATACAAAGTAAGATGGCCTATCTATAGTGCAGTGTCTCATCTGATAAGGTTTCTCTGTCAATATCTACCCACTTGAGAGGGTGATTACTTACACAGGAGTCAAATCAGCTGAAATAATTGGCACATCTTATCAAACCATTCATGCAGCATTGCTGATGGCTGACTAGATCAGGAGAAGAGCAGTAATTACAATTGCAAATGCAAATGTGCAACCTAAATCTTTTTACTTGTGACTAAGCAACAAATGGATTTTCAGTATTCAAGACATCATAATACATAATATTTACATTGCAGTCCGGAGCACTGTGCAATATATAATATGCATAGCTCTTTATTGTGCATGTCTTTTCTTAAATATATGAACACGAAAGCACATTTGAGATAAATTTGTCAATGAGTGTATATGTATACTACCAGTCAAAAAAAGTACATTCGCTTTCTATTGTCTTGAAACATTTTGATGGAGGCCTATGAACATTGAAAGACAGAAAATAAATTGTAATTGTCATGCAATGGCCATAAAATATTTGTTTTAGAATCAAAATGCACTTTTAATAAGTAGGTTTGGTATACAATAATGTTTCCCTAACAAGCATTCTTCATTTAAAACTTGGTAGAGAATACAAGATATACTTAATTACAAACTTGCAAAATTAACTTACAGTAATTACAAACTGGGCCCCTTATGAAACTGGTTGAGAAGATGTCAAGTGTGTAAAGTTTTATAAGGAAAAAAAGTAACTTCTGTTGTCATTCACTGTAGGCATAAGGGTTGGGATGCCAGTTGCAGGGTACCATTCACACACTCATCTAAAACTAGGGACACAGGGAGAGCATGCACAGAAACAATCCCTGGACGCCAAACATGTGTGACAGAATGCACTACAATGCCACTGTGTGTTAATAGAGATATAGAATAGTTTTGCTTCGTTCATGTCTAAAATAATGTAAAATAGTAAAAATAATAATAATAATTATTACTGTTATGTCCACCCTGGTAGTGTAAAAATGCAATTTCTTTTAAACACCAACATTTCTATCCACATATACAGTAACAATGCCACCTTTTGGTTTCATTATAATAAATATTTTTATGTTGTCTGACAGGGAAATCTTTCCAGAGGGTCTTCCTCCATCCTATGTGTTTGTAGCCACTCTGCAGCTTAAAGACAGCGCAAGCAGAGAGAAGTTTGACCTGTGGAGGGTAATTTCTAAAGACCAAGAAGTCCAAGTGGCCGTGACACTACATGGACAGAGAAATTCTGTGACCTTTACCACCACAAACCTGGCAAGTGGAATACAGGATGTCCTTTTTGATGCACAAGGCCTAAAGGTTTGTAAAGTATCATAACCTTTTACCCTTCAGTATTAACATGCTTTGGATCAAGTTATATGAATTCACCAACCTGTTTAAGCCGAAGTGAATGATCAAAAGTATGACACAGGTTTAGAAAACAACATAAAGTGAAAGTGAAATTGTAATCTCAAACTCAGCTGTGGTTTACCATTTCCAAGTCTTATGGATTATTTTAACCCAAACACTTACATTTTTATATATTTATTAATGATAGGAGAATAGGACCACTGAGTAAAATCTTCTCAAGCATCTCTCAAAGCTTCTCAATTGAGTTAAAGTGACGATGTTTGAAAATGAATTCTCGCCCTCCCATTCCAATGAATCCTGGCATCGTTGTCTTGGATCATGTGACATCAGGGAAGAAAAAAATAATGTGAAAGGAAAATCCTGGTCATTCAGTACAGTATATTCAAGTCATCAGCTGACCTCATTTTTTTTTGGGCACATATCCTAGACCTGAAAAACTGAAGCAACCCCAGATCATAACGCTTCCCCCACAGGCTTGTACAGTAGGAAATACGCATGATGGGTGCATCACTTTATCCGCCTCTCTTCTTACTCTGATGCGCCCACTCTGGAACAGGGTGCTAGACAGTCTAACACAATAAAGCCTTTTTTTCAGAGTAGCCTCACTGACGAGTTGTTTTCTTAAGGCTACACAGCTGTTTAGTCCCAATTCCCTGAGTTCTCTTAGCATTATGTGTGTATGAAAATGCTCCTACCTTCGCTATTAAACATAACTGTGAGTTCTACTGTTTTTTTTTTTTTACGATTCAGGTCAATTTACGCTCATTCAAAATGTTTTTTTTTTTTTTTTTTACCACAGTTCTTCCTCTTAGATGATGGGTTAATAACTGTAAAAACCTGGAAGTATAGTGGTGAACCAATTTTGGTCGTTTCAGCCATCTCCTTAGTTGTTTTCTTTTCTTGACGCAGGCCAAAAATTTGACGCTTCTATAGCAGAGTAACATCTTTCCCACGTCCACAGGATATGTTTTCTGACATGCTTGTTAAGAAACGAGAAGCTACTCAGTGCATCAGTTAAATACTTTATTGACAGCTGACACATTAATCACTGCAGTAATTATCCAGTGGAAGGCTCTTACTGTACCTATTTGTTTAATTAAATCCAAGTGGTGACATTTTTTGGCTGGGCTGTGTGTGTGTGTGCATATACAGTATATTCTATCAATGTGCTTTTGTAATGCTGATGGGTGTTACTTCTATGATTTACACTAGAGTAATGGAGAAACAGAGTTTCCACATCCCATTCTAACAGTCTTTAAACAGCAACAAGAAACAAATTGCCTACATTTCCTCATGGCACTGAAAGCCTTTTATAATTGCCATCTTGGCCATGTATATACTGTAAGGGACATGACATGCACCAGCTCCTTGTTGTTTTAGGAAAAGAGAAGTTCGATCCAGTCAATTTGAACAGAGACAGTAGTGTGACTTTAAACTTTGGCTGCATCCCAGTGAGCAGTTTATTCAAGAACAACCTGTCTTTTATGAAATACATTTAAGGTTGAGTAAGTTTATTTAGTGGTGGGTATACAAAAGCCCTCTGCATTGGTTGAATTGCAGTTGATACTGATAATTCAGTTATAGTCGACTGGGGACAGTATCACTATAAAATACATTAAGGACTTCATAATTAAAAAAAAGCTTTTCATTTTAACTTTTATTTTGTTTTATTGAGGAGACCTTAGCTGTTAGCAAGCAAACAATTTATAGTACATTTGCTAAATATGCCCACCATATCAGGGACCATCCATCCATCCATCCATCATATTTGCCACTTATAATGTACAGTCATTGGACCCTATCCCAGGGAACTTAAGGCACCTAAGGTACACCCTGGATGGAGTGCCAACCTCATTGCAATTACACACACACACACACACACACACACACTACAAGCATTTTGGAAATGCCAATCAACCTAGACCAGATGTCTAAGCACTGGGAGAACATGCAAACCTCTTGCACAGGGGACAATGTTTTAAAGTGCAAAATGTGCTAACCACTAAGCATACAATGCATTTACATAGAATAATGCTAATAAAATAAAATGTAAATTGTTTAAAAATATATATTTTGCCCCATTTCTCAGCAATATATTATAATTAATGTTACATTTTATTTTCTAAATAAAATGTCTAAAATATACCAGGTCAAATTTTCAAATAATACTATTTTGTCCTCTTTTTATTTGTTAAACATAACTGCAATAATCAAGCTGATCAGTTACCATGAACCTTGTAACTGAGTTCATACACAGTTTTCTGCTGTGCTCTAATATACGTTTCTGTGAGCTTCTTAATGGTGGAGGGTGGACAAAAGGTTGATGTCAGACATTTAGGGGATCAGACATTTAGAATTGGGAAGCCTTGCCCAATAGCCATGTTGCCAATGGTAGTCCAAAAAAACATGGGTGTGGAAGATGTAGCAGGTCTACAAAGAGCAATGCAGATTTCTTCTGTGCAAGGTGAATGGCTGATGCTACAGTATCCTGCCCTAACTTCAAGTTGATCTTCACGGAAACCATGATCCTCAGTGCATACTTCTGGGACCTCTGGGCTTTCTTTCAACAATGGCTTTCTTTTTGCCACTCTTCCATAAAGGGCAGATTTGTAGAGAGCATGACTAGTAGTGGTCCTGTGGACAGATTCTCCCATCTGAGCTGTGAATCTCTGCAGCTCCTTCAGAGTTACCATGGGCCTTTGCAACCTTGGACGCTTCACTGATTAACGCTCTCCTTGCCCAGCCTGTCAGTTCAGATGAACGGCCATGTCTTGGTAGGTGTGCAGTTGTGCCATGCTCTTTCCATTTTCGGATGATGAATTGAACAGTGCTCTGAGATGTTCAAAGCTTGGGATATTTTTTTTTATAACCTAACGCTGCTTTAAACTTCTCCACAACTTTATCCCTAACCTGTCTAGTGTGTTCCTTGGGCCCCATGATACTGTTTGTTCACTAATGTTCTCTAACAAACCT
>JAQMYG010000033.1:27505144-27518128 GCA_030014215.1 Clariallabes teugelsi
TGTTTCTTATAACACACGTGTGTGCGTGCGTGTAAAGCAAAAGAAAGTCTCATTAGAGGTTAAAAATCCATTTTCTCCCTCAGCCTGTTATGTGTGTGCATAATTTGACACTGTGCCAGTTCACACACTCTCTCTCTCGCCTTTAGTGTGTGTGTGTGTTTGTGTGTGTAAGAAGCACCCCCTCACTGCTTCACACACACACACACACACACACGTGCGTGTGCGCACACACACACACACACACACTAAAGGCGAGAGAGAGAAAGAGAGAAAGAGAGAGAGTGTGTGAACCTGCACAGTGTCAAATTACGCGCGCACACATGTAACGCACATACATAACGACAGGCTGAGGGGCTGCTTCACACACACACACACACACACACACACACACACACACACACACATTTTTGGACTGTGGAATGAATGAATTGAGTTTCCATTCTTGCTTATGGAAAATTTTGCTTTAATTTTACGAGTGTTTTGGAATATGAGCCCGCTTCCGGAATTAATTATGCTCGTAATCCAAGGTTCCACTGTATTATTATTATTATTATTATTATAATAAAGTAGGCCATGTAACTAACCTTTTAAATGCAACACTTCTAAAAGGGTATGTTGTGTCCTTGAATTAATGTGTAATTAGATCTGTGTTTTTTTTCCTGCCCTCTGGCTTTCAGCCCCTTTATGTAGAATGATGCAGATCATCTTATGGTACTGAATGCCTTGCATTTATCCATTTGGATTAAACAGTTTAGGATGTGCTATACAATTTTGGAGACTTTTTTATTTCTTTCTTTCTTAAATTTTTTATAATAATGATGAGTGCTTTACAGTAATGTATCAAATTATATATTCTTAGCGCTTTTGGCAGTTTGAAATCAGGAACAGAGCATAGTTTTTGGATAAATAAATGATCAGGAATTGTGTTTACATAAGCTGCTGTGAAAGTAGGATTAACTAAAATAAATTTTCATTTCCAATAATTTGTGTAGTTATTGTAAATGTAAAAGTTTTTTTTAATTCTCTTATTCGCATTAAAACTTTCTTTTGAAACTTGAGGTCAACAGCAGCATATGTGACGAATAAAATTTGAGTTTGAATTTATTTAAACATTGCAGAAGAAATAATATACTGCCTATTATAACATGAATTGCAATTTATCTCTTTTACCAAATTGTGTAGTGGGACAGACCTGAACATCTCCATGTGCATGATGAAGCAATATACACTACAGTATATGAAGCTAGAGTATATGGATCAACATGTGACTAAGGTCAGGGCTACAGGTAGCCTAGCAAGCTAAACCCTCCTGAACTCCTCCTGAAGCCACTCATATACAGGGTTTGTATATGAGTGGCTTATACATATACAGGGTTTGTATGACCTTAGGTAGACATAGAGCTACTCCATCAAGTGGATCTGGCGCACACAATTCACACAAACAGGACCATTGGCATCATGTCAGAGATCTATTGATGTCCTCTCTCTCTCTCTCTCAAAGGGGACATAAACATATTATGATCTTTCTAAAAAGGGTGAAGTGCCTCTTTCTGCCACGATTCCCCACGAGTTTAACACAAGATCTTCACCTTGTCCCTTAAGGTTTTTTCTTAAAAGCTTATGCAAGATGCTGAACTAAAATGGATTTAGTTTGCAGGCTTGATGCCACATTATAAGGAATTTGTCTAGGCACTATTTTATGGAGTCTGATCAGTGTCATAATTCCCAAATAAATAAAATATGATTCATAAATGTAAAGTAAAAAAGTTATTTTAAAATCTTAACAAGATCACGTATTAATGATTTATTTATTTATTGTAGATTTATTTAGTATTACGTATGGTCATTTCCCTGTGTTTTTATTTGTAGTATTAATGACTATAAATATTATTTTATGTAAATAAACTTGCATGTTTGTTTACATAAAATAATAATCATATTATTAATAATACCTTGACCCTTCCCAGTCATATTCCAGGCTTTATCACAGGCTTCCATCAGAGTACCTGCTAGTCCATATTGATTAAGTTTTTGTGAACACAATACTGTACCTTCTTAATTTTTAGCAATACAACATTGCTATTACTCCTCTATCATTATATAATGTATATTAAATGCTTAAAACATCAGATTATTTACATAAAAGCAGTTCCATTAAAATCAGTAAAATTACTTGATATTCATTTTGTGTGCGTATGTATACATCTTTATCCTTTATACTTATAAATACAGTGGATTGCTTTGTATAGATTATAATCACAATCTTGTGAAAAGTTCAGTTTTAGAGGATCTATGGGGCTAGATTAACCATGTTTTTAAGGAAGAGTGGTAAGCTTAACCGCAGCGTAGCAGTTTTTATTCAATCCAATATAATTTTCTTTATATAGCACTTTTAACAATGGTCACTGTTGCAATATGTATGAATCAAAATGATCAGATTGCCCCTGATGAACAGTAGGAAGAAACTTAGCCAGATATCAGGTTTATCTTCAACCATACACTTAAATTTACAATTGTTGTCTTTGATTGAAATTGCAGTTTTGAAATAAAAAATACATTTGTGAATTGCGTGGCATTTATTTGCTAATCATTTATTTGTGAATCACATAACTTTCTTATATTGATTACTAAATACATTTGTGAATCATGTTACATATATTTTTTATTTATGACATTGATCTGACGCCATTGTAATTCTGTTCTAAAAAGAACCTGAAAGATATCTTTCCATTTAGACCAAGTAAGGCTGTGGGCGCACTACGCAACTTTTACAATCCTAAAAGATTCTGAAAAGACTGGGAGAATACACTAACTGAATGGCTTCCGCAGATTTTTTATGACGACTCTAAAATGGTGGATCATACACTTAACGACTGCGCCAGATGAGGGATTATAGACTACATGACTTGTCACTCCATCTAAAGCCAACTGAACACACCAAACTCTCACAACTGTTCTGAGAGCAAGAGTAAACTTTCAAGAGTAAACTTTTCACCATCTGTGCTGAGAGAGAAAAAAAAGGAAAAGAAAAATGGTGAAGATCCTGAATCTGAAAACTGTAGCATTTGTTCGTTTATTTTCAATACAAAACCAAAATAGTTAATGTGAATCATTGTGTGTTAATTTAGCTACTTATTTATATAAGATGGTTGGTAGAAAGTAAAGTTGTTATGCCTGTGTTGAGCTTGGGGAAGCTCATTTAAAATTTTTGGTGCTTTTACTGTATCATGCTAGTAGTGCTCCACCTCTAAAAACACCATGCTTAACCCTGCTTTCAGGCTAGTTTAAGTTTATTAAAAGGTTACACATTTTGGGTTCCTTATGTGGCATGGAATTTGCCATGCTCTTCATGTATAATAATACATAACAAAATAATAATATTTTTATTTATTATAATTTTATTTTTCATTTAATATAATAATAATTACATTTTTTCATTTAAGCACAAAATCAGAAAATGGAAAACAAGCTATTATGCTTTTTTCATCTTGGTTTTAGGAACAAACATTAAAAGGTCATTGGCATTGTGTATTCCCAGGTAGAGTCAGTGATCACTGTACAGACAGTGTCCAGCATCTGCCAGACAATGTCTAGGGTCAGCTCTGAAAAAATAAAACGCGCTTAATATGCTCAGACTCATGTTGGGAGGTCTCGGTCTGTTCTCCTCACATACTTGTCGATTTGAGTCTGTACTCCTCATACATTTATAGATTGCTGTGCAGCAACTTGTGCTGACTGGTGCAGACTAGCATGGACACTGCACAATTTTGAATCCTATACAAAATACAAAAATCTAAAGTCATGTAGTCTATTTACAGCTTAAGGAACAACTGTATGACCTGCATAGTATGCACATAAAGGTATCAAGGCGATTCTCACCACTCTAGATACATTAACATAACATTTATACAGTCACATAAGAATAATTAAATTTTTTTCTGACACGAGCATTTTTACATAAACAGTGCATACGTACAAAGTTATGCCCACCATTGTGCTTTTTCACTAAAAGTTCACACTGTGGAACATTACCATTTTAGTTATATCAATTTGTTAAAATGTAATGTTTAACTTGTACTTTTACAATTGTAAGATTATACTAAAGCAAGTTATTAACAATCCTACCCTTAAATTACTCATCTTATTCTAATTAACCTGTCAACAGACAATTAAAGCTTTAATTAATGAAAAAATCCTAAAAAGTATGTTTAATCTTACAGTACGTTTGGTTTGTTGCAATCATTTCTTACAAAATACTAGGCAAATTTTTACTACATATAAAATATTTTGCCATATTTGCTAATGTGGAATCTTTTGCAGTGCACTACCTTTGTTTGTGATTTATTAAAACAGCAACTTAGTCATGCACAAATTAGTAATTATTTAGTATTAACCAGCAAATTACACTGGCAGCAGCATGGAAATAAGAATCTTACAGATGTTCCTGTTCAATTTCCACCCTTTCAATGGGAAATTCAGCAGCTGAACCAAAATAATAAACAAAATATTTTGTTTAAAAAGTTAGTTAAGGAAGTAAAACATAATTACAACCAATGAAAAACATCTGGTATCCCAAATATGTAGTCAACACAACTGACTTTTTTTAAACCCGTTAGGTCAACAATTTACATTTACTCAGCTGACTGGGCCTTTAAATAGCTTGGAAAATTCAGAGAAAGGTGTCATAGCTTTAGAAGATTCTGATTGACATCATTTGAGCCAATCGGGTGTGCCTCTGGATGTATTTTGTTTGACATTATGGGAGATCAGCCAAGACTCAGAAAAAAATAATCTCAGAAACAAATCTAGTTCATCCTTGGGAGATACAGTACCATATTTATCTGTACAAACAATATTATTCAAGTATATACACCATGGGACCACACAGCCATCATACCGCTCAGGAAGGAGACACATTCTGTCTCCTAGAGATGAAGGTACTTTGGTATGAAAAGTACAAATCAATCCCAAAACAACAGCAAAGGACCTTTTGAAAGCACAGGAGAAGACACGTACAAAAGTATCTATATCCACAATAAAACAAGACCAATATCAACATAACCTGAAAGGATGTTGAGCAAGAAAATAGCCACTGCTCCAAAACCTCCATAAAAATGCCAGACTGCTAGTTTGCAGCTGCACATGGGGACAAAGATCTTACTTTTTGGAGAAATGTCCTCTGGTCTAATGAAACAGCATGACGTTCATTGTGCGGAGAAAAAGGGGGAGCCTTGCAAGCCGAAGAACACCATCCTAACCATGAAGCATGGGATGGCAGCATTATGCTGTGGGGGCGCTTTGCTGAAGGGGGGATTGGTGCACTTTACAAAATAGATGGAATCATGAAAAAGTAAGGTTATGTGGATATACTGTATTGAAGCAACAGCTCAAGACATCGGTCACAAGCTTGACTCCAAATTGTTCTTACAAATGGACAATGACCCAAAGAATACTTATAAAGTTTTGGCAAAATGGCTTGAGGGCAATAAAGTTGAGGTACTGGAATGGCCATCACAAAGCCCTGAACTCAATCTAGCAGAAAAAATAAGTGTGTGTGTGAGGAGGCATACAAACCTGACTCATTTACACCAGTTCTGATAGAAGGAATGGGCTAAAAGTCCAGGAACTTATGTTAAGAAGCATATGGAAACCCAAGTTAAACAATTTAAAGGTAATTTTATTGAATATGAACCAAATATTCAAACTTTGGAGTGTACAAAGTGTAAACTTTGGAGACACTGAGAATGTCATGAAAGAAATGAAAGCTGAAATAAATCTTACTCTCTACTATTATTCTGGCATTAGACATTCTTAAAATAATTGCCTACAAAAGCCAGTAACTAACAACACTCTTTAAGTATCACACATGTTCAGAAGCCCATTTGCTATGTAATGTCATACTTTGGTCTTGTTTCTGATAGCAAGGATGGAAAAAGGAGGAACCACAACTGATGTCAGTGCAGCACTTTTCACACACTTCTTGAGCAAATCACTGTGCATGGTGTCGATGAGGCACCTGAGAGCTGTTGATAATTAGTTAGAGGAATAAAAAACAAAAGAACCATGCAGAAGGTGCCACAGGATACACAGCACAGCTGTGCACAGCATAAAACGAGTTACCATCTGGCAACCGGCATCATCTGAATATAAAACTATATGAAATGCAACTTCTAAATAACTGTAAAAATCTTATTGCGTACTGATAAACTTATAAAATAGCAAATGCACCAACATTTTTCAAGAATAAATTAAAGTTTGCAAATGCATTTTTAACACTCACGAACACTACAGTATATTGTGATGTGTGTGTGTGCGTGTGTGTGTGCGTGTGTGTGTGTGTGTGCGCACATTGTTTTTGTGTTGACGAGTAGTTCACGCACAACAATAAGGTAAATTTCATGCTTTAAAAACATGGTGTGTATATTTGACTGTACTGGGGATTCATTGAAAAAATATGATTTTCCAATTTACCTTGGCAGATGTTTAGAGACAAAAGTCAACACCACAGTGTCAGCATTTTATAACAAAAATGAGAAGAGGGCACAAATAATAATTAACCTTGCTAACATTCCCCTAAACGTGGGCAAGCTTCAAATCAGTCTTCTTAGCTGCAGGCGTGCTATACTAATTCAAAACTGTCCTCGTCTTTTCTTCTATTTTCGCTGGTTTACTGTATGTACAAGACATACTGGCAGGCCTGTAAAATTCCACAGTGACTGCGCTATGGCATGCGGGTGGCATTGCACAGTCCTCATTCCTAACGTACTGTAGCATCTTGATCATATTGATTTAGTAGGATGTGCTCCCAAATACTGCACCCAAGTCATATTTTTACAACTTGGGTTTTATGGGCTTGATGTACATTTTGTGCTGTTGCACATTTGTTAATTAATGTCTGACACAAGGCAGTATATTTCAGCAAGAGAATTTACAAAGGGTCAAAGTTCATGCGCAAGGCACTCTTTGAAATTAGTTTTTTAATATTGTAGATACATTTTTTATGAAGTAAAAGGACATGCAAAGTAATTATTCCTTATTTACAAGTTGCTAAATAAATTACTGACTTACTTAAAGTAGCACACAATAGTAAGTTTTTCAATATACTTTCTATATACTTTGTGTGTGTCCTAAATTTTGAGGTCCTGCCACGGTTGTACAAATGGGAATAAATACAATGGTCACCATTGGCCTCCACGGTCCCTAGTTGTACTACAGTACAGAAGTTGCTGGATGGATGGATACCACACCGTACTGCACAGAGACTGAAGCATTCTTTGCTTAAACCTGGCGCTGCCTCTTTCTGTCTCACAACACAGCTTTGCACAGAATGCCTGTCAGTTAGGAGATACACTGCTGCACAGTAGCACCACATCAATCTAGCATGTTTTTTTTTTAAGCACTGTCTTTCCAAGGTCAGCTAAAAGCAGCAGTTCCTATGGTTTTGGGGATGCACTTTTTCCTTGCTTTGTATGGGGAAAATGCAGTAATAAATAAATCACTCAAATTGGCTCTTTTGGCATTGTAGGCACAACACACAGTATTCTGGCACATGCACGGTTTCCTCGCTTCGCCAGTCAGCCTCCGAGAGAAGGTACGCCCTGCAGACTTTTTTCCCCCTACAATTTACAACAAACACATATTGACAGACCTTCTAACTCTTTATTTTTACATGCTCATCTGTTACTCCTGTTTTCACAGCACTCAAACTGTGCAAGCACACAAAGCTAAAAGATTTTTTTAGCTATTGCAGAACCATGGGGACACATGTTGGGTATAAACACATTGCATTATAAAAAATGGCTCACACACACACCGTTTAGCCTTTTCCTTTTTGTTAGAAAATTCTGATATTTACTGGAACTGTTCTGGTAAATAAACTCCCACAAAGACATAGCAAGTCCAATGCAAGTACATTACTGGGATTGTTTTTTAACAAATGGTTTTCAGATAAAAGACTGTAGGGCTGTAACAAGAATGCAAATTCACACTCTGAGAGTTCCTCAACATCACATCACTCAAGCAAGAATCTGCACTATCATTTATTTATTGCTTCAACTTGCTCATGATATTTCTTACAAACATTCTGGCTGTATTTCCCTAAACAAACTAGTAGCTGAATCGAAACCCCTGTGACCCAGACCAGGCAGTCACTAACAAGAACTGATGCATGTTTGCGTTAATTAAATTTAATTCAATTCAATTTCATTTATATGAATTTATATAAATGAAATGTCACACAACAGCAATATAAAAAAAACATGGTAATGACTGTGAAAATGTGTGTGAAAATGTGTACGAATCAAAATGATCAGATTGTACCATGAACAATGGAGGGAGATGGCGGCAAGGAAAAACTCCCTGAGATGGCAATAGGAAGAAACCTTGAGAGGAACCAGACTCAACAGGGAACCCATCCTCATCTGGGTGATATCAGATAGCAGAGATTGATCTGCAGCCATACTGTGTGTTAGGAAGCTGGAAAGGTCTTTAAATTAATGTGGAGTCCACTTTCGTTATTGGAGTCTCAGATACAAAACTGTATCAGGCCTGGCTCATCCAAGATAATGAATGAATGTGGTCTTTATTTGACAGCTTGCTTTCACCCCAATATGAAAACCCTCCTGCTGGCATGACTTTTTATTGTGTCCTACAGGAATACTAGTCTCAGACAGATGTCTCTATGAATTTTTACAAAAAAAAAAAAAAAAAACGAAAAACAAATTAAAAAATTGTGCAAATCTTAAGTCTATGTCTGTATTGGTGTCTATTTTGAGCACATGATGCGTTCAATCTAAATAATACATTTGCATTTTGTTACATCCCTACTTGTTACACCTGGTTTATGCTTCATCTGAAAGGTGAGATGAATTTTGCAAAGCCATAAGCATTCATGGGCAGCACAGGATAGGGACCTTACAGTAACTGTCCATCCAGAAAGGAGAGCAGGCTAGTAAATAGCCAGAAGTATATGAAGGAACACATTTTATTATTGTTTGTTCCAATAAATTGGCAGTGCTTCATTTACAGCAGCATTTAGTAGATGCTGGTATCCAGATTGCCTTGCAGAAGTGCTTTGCTGTCTCCAACAGAAAAATATCCTCATGCTAGTTTAATAGGTCAGGGTCTAAGCATACCATCCAGCTAAACCGATTTCTGAGAAAAGTTACTACAGCGAGAGCTTTAACTGATATAAAAGCAAAACAATATTAGATTATACAGTCTAATAGGAGAGCATGTGTGTTTTTTTTTTTTTTTTTTTTACTTTTAGCTTGTTTAAAGCAAAACAATTTTGCTTGGCTCTTTTTTTTTGTATGGCTCTTTTCTGACTGGCCCTGTATTTTGACTTGTTAATGCTCGTATATGCTTAATCTTTGAAAAGAAGAAGAAGAAGAAAAAAAAGCTCTGTGACATGGACTTGACCACTCTTCTGACTTTGCAAAGCCATGCTTTGTCTAAGATGTGGTGCCTTTCAGGGTTAAGAATAAATAATGTTTTGGCTGAATAATAATAATAATAATAATAATAATAATAATTATAATAATTATAATAATAATAATTATTATTATTACATCCATACAATATACTACTACTACTACTACTACTAATAATACTAATAATAACAATACTACTACTACAAATTATTATTATTATTATTATTATTATTATTATTATTGTATTGCATGTCACTGACGCTGCCAAGTATTTGCGGGTTAACTCTGTTTAACTGCATATGGTCTCACCACATAAAATACTCAACATTGCACGTTCTTACAGTATATTTAGTATAGTAATGGACTTGAATCGAAAAGATATAAAACACTAGTACAAACTCTCCTTTCTCCTTTTAGACTTTTGAGAGAACCAACCAGTTTATGAAGGAACATTCAGTCATATGAGCATTTTATTCATGTATTCAGCCATAAACGTTCCTCTATGAGTCACATATCATCCCTGAGTAAGGAATATGTGGAGCAGACTCTTTATGTCTTCTGTCTAAGCTAAATTATATTTAATCTGGCCTTACGTTCCTGAATATTTTACACTGCTGATCAGTCCGATGGAAATGAAGGATAATTGAACCAATAAATCAAGTGCATGTTTACTAAAGTAGTTTGTGCTGTGGGCTTGTGGCTTAGGTAAACACAGACACACACATGCTCTCTCGCACCCATTCTCGCACACTCTCAATTTTTCTTTTGATGCAGAGTCTGACGCAACTGTCTTAACTGTGTGATTTATTATTGCGCACTAGACTATTACCAGAATTTCAAAGTAGAATTCACAACAAGGACATCTATTATGAATTATTAGTCGTTTCTATTATTACATCATAGAATTTCGGCATATAAAACATTAATCACGGTGCCACTACAGTATATGGAATCCTCATCCCACATTCTCAATTAAATTTTCCATGAGTTAATAATGTTAAACAATTTCCAGGTCTTCTCATTTTCTTCATGGGTGGCAGTGGCTATTAAATGGTGTGTTGGAGTCTCTCTGTTTTTTAAGACCTATAAGCCTGCTTCAGCGGAGCTGATCATGTGTTTGAGAGAGAATGGCTTCTCACACTCTATAAACAGCAGTAAATCTCATTCATTCCATACATCAGGGGTTGACAGCAGGCGTTCATGACTCTGGGTGCACTATAGTACTTGAAATATGTTTGGAAAAATTACCATAATTTAGTAGCAGAAGTTTTCCAAACAGGAACCATGGTGGTGTGTATAGATGGTTCCCTGTTGTGGCATTTATGTAAATGATTTAGCTGAAGAAAGGGAATTTCAATGATTTACTTTCTCTTGTCTGATTAGTGAAGTGATGATTTGTTGTTTCAGTGATGAAAAAAGAATTTAAACATGCCATAACAGCAAACTATGTGTTTATTTTGCAATTCAGATTTAAAGCTTCCATGGTGTAGTCACTGCTGGAAAGAGTTCTGTTCTGTTGCTTTTGCTAGATGTTGATTTCTTGTTATTGGTGTAAATTTATGAGGTCATGTACCCATTTTGAAACTTTTTATCTAGCTATACACAGTGTATAAGCACATTTCCCTGTAGTGTTGAGGCCAACTGTTCATCGCAAATCCAATTGGTTAAATATTGCTGTGTTATGTAATTATCCAAGAAGTTGGTTCAATCATGACATTCAGTATTTGGAGAAATCATGATTGCATTGTTTAAGCGATATATTTAGACATGTGATCTAGATGTGATCTTTGCCTGTGCACACCAAGGTAAGAACTAACATGCATGTTTACTTAAAGTTAAAAGTCTTTAAGAAAGAATATAAAATATGCTGTAAATATACACACACATGAGGCATGCTTAAAATCCATATTAGTGTATGAAAAAAATGGAAAATATTTGCCAGATAAAAACCTGGGTGGTTTCGGGTAAGACATTCTGCCTCAGTGTGTGTGTATATATATACACACACACACAAAGCTGCCACAAACACACACACACACGCACATCATAACTAATATACCATAACGAATATTTATTTACATTCTGGTGATATTTTGCCTGAGGGCACAGGCATGTTGTGCTTGTCTACACACACACACACACACACACACACACACACACACACACACACACACACACACACACAAAATGGTCAAAACCTAATGTCATCATTCTAAGTGTGTGCTAGAATTTAGCCTCAGTAACATCTGATCAGTATTTTTTCCAGCAAGTTGTTGTGAATTTGCAAATGTTTCTGTCTCCGAAATGTTTCACCTTAAATACCAACTGAGATCTTCAGTGAGACAAAATGTGTAAAGTTTAATGCTTCAAGCCCTTTTCCCTTCATTTTGAGTGAAATTTGGTCCTCATGAAACGTCAACAGTGATTAATCAAAGTCATTGTTAGTGCTCGAACAAATGAGAAGATTCTAGTGGCAGCTTTTTCACCCCAAGATTATCAATCATCTTTTTTCCTGGTAACGGCTTGCTTTAGCCATCACTGTGCCTGGGCATTACACTAAGCGTCCAAGCTCCTTGACAATATGATGAAGAGAGGAGCTTTGAATTAAAGTGAAGATTGATCGCTTTCAGGTAGCGTTGGTTTCCATCGGTAATGTATCATAGCTGTCACTCGTCCCTGTGTTAGTGTTAACTGGGACATGTGGAGGTTCACTGTTGCTTCTCAATTGCTAATCTACTCAGGCAGCGCTCAGCTCACATTTTATTTACTCCCACCCTTCTGCACTGTTTATGCTGAGGTAAATTCTGATGATGTTCAGGAAATATTCTAGCAAATTATGAGACATTTATGAGACCAGTATGAGAATTTCTACGCATGAGAGAATTTGACAGAGGCTGTTAAAAATGTGCTGGAATTGTGTATGATTTTGAGGCCACTTTGTGGCCACAACACAGCTCTTTTGGCATTTACTATAGTGAATATTAGTGTTACTGAATGACTGGTATATTGATCATTATAATCAACACACAATTGTTAATGTCATCCAAGATTTATTTTGTAATAAAATTTGAGTTCATGTTTTTATGTGTTTAATCTTTGTTAATTGTCATGTTTATTGTTTTCACATTGGTTACTTGTCTGTTACACAAAATGTCATTTGACTACCCATTGATGGTGCTTCCAGCAAACCCTTTCTTCATCAGTATCTAAAGAGACAGCGATGCATCTATGCAATAACTATAATGCACACTATATACCACGTTCAAAATCTGCTTTACCGCACAACCGTTATGACTTGTGGTCAGTTACTTGATGTCTCGCATGTTTTTCCTGCAGGGAAAAACCACACTAAATCATTTTCATCCATAAATGCCACCATGTTATGCAATAAAACACACGAGTGGTCTATCACGTGACTTTGTGTCTTTGTCGTTATTTTATATAGAAACAAAGAAAAGGGTTTGCTGTGCCCTAAATCTACAGTGGAACCTCGGATTACGAGCATAATTCGTTCCGGAAGTGGGCTCGTATTCCAAAACACTCGTAAACCAAA
>JAQMYG010000033.1:27534393-27550305 GCA_030014215.1 Clariallabes teugelsi
AGACCAATTAGGTGAAATTGAATAATTTCCCACGGCACACCTGATGATCTCTCACGGCACACTAGTGTACCGCGGCACACTGGTTGAAAAACACTGCCCTTGACTGTCAGTTATTTTGTCCATGGCACTGGCTGCCTGTGAAAAGATGCACAAAAATAATTTAAAAAATGTAATAAAAAATGTAACCATATTTTGTGCCAATTACATTTTAGCAAAGTCACCACATAAGAAGAGTCAAATTAGCGCTGTGCATCAAGTACTCAAGGTACTCAAGAAATTAAGGACAATTAAGGAATTTTTAAGTGACTGGAATTGGCTTAAAAAATGTCTGGCACATGATGAAAACCTCTAAGGAGTGTGCTAAACCTTCAACGTTGTGGAAGAAATGCGGTCGGTTAAAAAAAAAAAAAAAAAAAAAAGAATATATATATATATATATATATGTGTGTGTGATTTTTTATGTTCTAGAACAATACTGGAGATTTCAGAAATGTGTAAATGAAAATGATTTTGAATGATGTCTATACAAAAAAGGCAATAATGCCTGGTGATCTCTGGTTATTTAACAATTTTAGGAGTGGCAGTGAATTTTAACTTAAAATAAAGGAGTAAAATCAATGAAAATAATGTTCAATTAAGTTAAATAGTATTGATCATTCCATTAAAAAAAATCAATCATCAATAAACTGATCCGCTGGGTATGTGCAAAGTGTCTAATTGGGGTCTAGTTCATGACATCACTTTTCGGCATTTCCAGATGCCCTTCTTAACACTACAATCCCTAAGCTCATTTCCTCCTGTACAAACTTTCATACACTAGTGTGTGCCATGCGCAAAATCAAAATTTAAATTAGAAAAGGTCAAAGAAACAAAATGTTTGTTTCAGCTTACATCCACAAAGGTCCCAGAGGCAAATAGTAGAGGAGGTGACATTCACTCACTCTGCGGTTTGTACACCCCCCTCCCGAGGAACCTTTGCTAAACTTGCAGGGATCTTTGCATTGTGTGATAGGTCACTTAGCAGACAAAATGACAAACATACTAAATACAACTTCCTGCACTTACAATTTCACTCTACCAAAATACATTTTTATGGTATTCCTGATGCACATATACTCACAAACATTTTTCTGCAAGGTTACTCAGTGGAGTGGCCTCTAAACAAATTTTAGACACTCATAATTTATATGATGGGTGCATTATGCTCAATTTAATTATGTCACAAGATACTTTAAGGATTCTCAAAGGATAGGAGGGCAGTAAAAGCTGAGGGTGTTGCCAATGTCTTTGCTAATTACATTTCTGAAGTTCAGAAGAAAATACACTTAAAAGTAGAGGTGTTGGTGCCTCTGGTACAGAAAACATCCTTTGCTAAGAAAGATAGTATGAAGTCCAATATCTAAATAAAACTGAAATGCAATTTAAGCAACTTAACTGTATAAAAAGTATATACTATGATAAATTAAAAAAATCACAGTTTCTATGCAGAGGATTGTCATTGTTAAACAGAAAGGGAAAGCTAATCAATTTTTATGATGTCTTTGTTATTAATGTTTCCCAAAACCAAACTTTGAAGACCATGACTGAGAATTGATACACACAATTGATTAAATTAGCATGCATACCAAGAGTATAGCGTGTTAATTTCATAGTATCTAATTTCCATTCTGTTTGTTTGTAAACACAACCATGGTAATCCCTAAAAATAGACATCAAATAGTACTTTAACATAAAGACTTCAAGCACATTTATGCACCTGCATATTAAATATCTGTTCATAGGGCTTTTTGATTGGTTTCTTTTAGGGTAATTATGGAATAATTGGATTTTATTTGAATTTTGTTGCATGCTAAAAGCTGGATAACAAATTAGACACAAGTGAAGAGCCCGAGAAGAACTTTTTTTCTGGAACAGTGTGATGTGAAATTGGTTCCACTTGCACTATGGGACCTGAGGAGAAGCCCAAAGACTAATGAGACAGCTTGGAGATGCATTCCAGGCCTGGCAGATTCCTGTGTGCAGAATTGAAAGGGGAATGAAGTTGTCTCTCTAGCTTGCCTTCAAAGATTGCCTTCAAAGATACAGATTGATCTGTGGCTCTGTCACTATGTTAAATGAGACGAAAGAGAGAGGGATGGGTGGGCCATCTTTAGGGCTGACTGCTCAGATTTAGCCTGCAGCAGCAGCAGAAGCCACAGCGGCATCCGCAGAAGCCCACAGCCAGGCCATGCCTCCAAAGCCTCAGACTCCTGGGATGGCAGTGTAAAATGAGCTAAAGCCACAGTTGAAAGTGAAGTTGAGCCACTGCCCTACATGGAGCATGTTCCAGGCAATCAAGAATCAACCTTCACCCCTTCTCTCACACAGTGACAGATGGAAGCAACCTGAAAGAGAAGCTCCACCATCAAATTTCCATTAGGTGACCAAAGAAAAAGAGAAGTTAGTTCAGCTGAGACAGTTGACATTTAAAATAATAAACTAAATAACTAACTAAACTGATTGGCCATATACACTGCATATCCAATTAAACGATTGTGATTGGACAAATTGGACGATAATGATCCCCCCCCCACACACAATATTGGCTGTGCAATGGCATCAGAACAGATATCACATGTAATATGTTTTTCTCTTGCATATTAAGCTAGAAATAGAATACAGGATTGGGAGATGGTAAAATTTGATGGCGAGCCAATTACTGCAGGCAATATATTTGATCATGTTAGACAGATTTTCTCTTTTTCTTTTTTTTCTCTTTTGGCTGGTTATCTTCAAATCTATCTGCCATACAGTATGTGGCAGAACCAAGGTTTTGGCAATGTATTTAGAACGTAACCAGCACATATGCAAACAAGATACCATCAGCAAAGCCAAGGAATAGAAAAAAAAAGCAAAACAAAAAAACATTAGTCACAGACATATAACCTGGCACACTCTGGCTTGTTTGCACTTTTGCTGAAAACTGCTCAGTGAAACATGCAGACACCTCTTCAGTATTTACACCTATTTACTGAAGGACGTTGAACCCAAGGTTAAACTACTTTGCAGTCAGTGGAGTGCAGAGATAGATGAAATCTGACGGATGATGGTTTGCCTTACCATTGCCTCATGTGTGTGTTTTGTGTGGAAGACCTTTGTTGAGAAACAGACAGAAGAGAATGTTGAGGCTGATGAGGCCTGGGCCATGCTGCATCATGTCGCTACCATCTGCAGTAAAGCTGCATGTTATGAAGGAATTTTAAACAGTTCGTGGCCATTGATGAATAATATTGTCATTTCCTTCAGGCAATCCAATCGTCCTCTATAGATTATATCACATATAATGAACAGCGTGCATTGCTTATAACGTGTGGGACAAACGCTGTGTTTTTAGAACACTTAAATTATTTTCAATTATCAACAACCACAATTTACAGTATTGAAACTTTATAGATTATGTACATTTAATTTTCAATAATAGAAAATGTCTGAAGTTCTTCATTAAGTTGAAATATTTTGTATAATATTAAATAAAATACTAATAAATCATAAGACCCAATAATAATAATAATAATAATAAAAATTATAATAAATTATGTAAATAGTATTAGATAAGAATACCAATAAATCATAAGACAAAATAATAATAATAATAATAACAATAATAATAATAATAATAATAATAATAATAATAATAATAATAATAATAGATAAGAATATTAGAGAAAACCATTTGTTTTTGTTTTTTTCTCTTGAGTAACTGCTTTACCCTGGTTGTGGGTCTAAAGCCAGGCAACATTACTGTAAATGCATGGTGGATTGGACAGTAACCCATCACAGGGCATATTTCACACACATTTATTAATTTAACACTGATGTATACCCAGTGCCAGTAACCTGAGCCCAGGATTATACCCAGGAGTTAGCAGTGTTAACCAATGTGCCATTTTTGTAAAATATATATTTTTGTGTATACATTCGTCCCTCCCTAACTCCCATCCCTCTTCCTTCCTTCCTTCCTTCGTTCCTTCCTCAATACTGTTATAATTCCAGGATCAATTCCAGTCTTATATGGGATAGCATCTGGATCCATCACAAACATACCTGGGATAAAGTTACAGAATTTAAGTGAATGATAAACAAACAAATATGCAAACAAACCAAACAAGCAAACAAACCAACAAAGAAAAAAACAACAAGAATATATTTACATTCTTTCATTGTATTATAAAGTGTCACAATACACAATAAACTTCATTTAAACTCTGAAATACTAATAAATATAAACCTTGTTGAAGGGTATGACTGCTATGTGCAATAAATGCTTCCCATATCATTTTAAATACTTATCAGCTTGAGTATTGATTCAGGTTCGGTAGCACATATTTTGTAGTATATATTTCATTTCTACTCTTGTCTCTTGTGAGAAGAAATGCAATTTTGAAGAGGTTAAAACAATACCATTATCTTTATCTGCATAAATGGAGCTGCCCTTATCTACCCACTCTATGAATTGTAAAAGCTGTCTTCATCTCAGTCAAATCAAAAACCAAGGCCATACATTCATTCACCAGTACTGCGTTGCCCACACAAAAGCCTAATCTATCTTTCCGCAGATCTTCAATCGAGTTTGCTGCTTTTTCGGGGAAATTAATTACTTGAAGCACAAAAGTGTGCCTGTGGTCCGGGTGGGATTGTTAAGCAGACCACATGGCATTTCAGATGGCTGAATGCACCCCTGATGATGGGGTTGATTGAGAAAAATGAAAAGTGAAATTTAATGACACCGGTTCTTTTCATAAAGCCAGAATGTAGTTTTCAGGATTCACACAAATGGCAGAGGCTTTTCTTGTCAAAGAAATAGTGCTAATGTGCTAACCCTGGCAGCTGCTATGATTTGTCAACACTTAGACCCGAGCTGTTTTCTGCATATTGCTCACATAAATTCAAACACATTGTGTTCATGACATCATAAATTGTTAAATCTTTGTTTTATTCCAAACAAAGTTGTTAGGCTACTGATTTACTGGACACCCATAGTGCACCTCTTTTTATAGCTAAGGAAAACTAAATTCTAGACTTTTTGCCAACACCATCATCGCTACAGAAATCTGTGACATTAGTTTGTGACCCTTCCAAATGTATTCGTAATAATACACACAGTAATTATTTCTACAAGGACTTAACTGCTCTTGGCTTAAATGCGCAGTAATCTTTGCACCCGAATAAGGTTATAATTTAATGTGCAGGCTCCTGTTGATTTAAAACAGGGACATGCACAAGTCATCATTTTAAAGATAATTAGACTATCCTATATAAAAAGGGTATAAAACACTTTCCACTTAGATTTAATTGCTTCCTAAGGCTGTATTTTTATGATGTTTGAAATTACTTTTTACTTTTTAACCCCAAAAAGCTCTTTCTTGGCATTTGAATGTTTTCCTTTTTAGGCCTTTAAAATGCACTATGACAATATTGTCCCGGAATTAAACTATAATTAATGGGGTATATCACCTCCATCATATGAAGACAATTTTATCATTAAAAAGTGAAAGCTTACCAAAGTTAATTCATAGCACATGAGCAGATAGATTGAGGTAGATATACAGTATGTTTAATTTTTATTATTAAGTGACTATTACCATTCCAAAGTGGATAGTGTTACTGAGAAACTGTGAAATGCAAGTTGTCTGTCTTAAAGACTTTTTCATGGCAGACTATTACAAAAAATGACAATGAAAACTCCTTCCATTAAATGTGAAACAAAGCCTCTCACCATATGAAAGTGTCACCATATCAATGTATTATTTATAAAAAAAAAAAATTTGTTGTAAAATTACAATACATTCTTCTTACCTCTACATTCATTTATTATTAAACTTAGGTTATGTGGCGTGTCCACCATATCAGGTCCTGCGAATGAGTTGTAGAAACAATGATGTATAAGCTATGGAAGAGCTCTGGAGCTACAGAAACAATAATGAATTAATAGCTACATTACTACACCGAGAAATCTGCAATTAGTGTCAGATCTGTTGGTCAAGCAATAAATCAACACCTTCTAAACAATTAGATTCGAAAATTCAACAGCATGGTATTATAAGGTGTAGCAGGGAATTATTTAAAAAGTAGATTTATGTATAATGTGTTTCTGGAATATGAAAATGTAAAAATGTATTGTTTCCTAGTGGTGTCACATCCTCCTGTGCAGAAAGAGCAGGTTGCCAGAATAACTGCGTGTCCCTTGGATGCACTAAACCATATTGCTGCTTGGCTTAGGCTGATGTGAGGAAGAACACACTTTTGCCATTGGCACCAGTCGGCTCAGTGCCCACACAGTGCCAGGCTAAAGGATCCAGCTTGCTGTCAGTGAGAGTTATAGCTCTGTCACCAGCCTCTGAAGCACCAGTGCCATGGGATCCTCCAGGCTGAGCTTCCGAAGAGTTTCGTCTACTAACAGTCTGTCCTGTTTCACACTGATTTCACTATTTCACTGGTTGACCCCTATTATTTCTTTACCTTATTTGTGGGTAATTTTAGAAATCCTTTTTGGGAACTTTCTTGTTTGTATACTGCCTCTAGGTAGTATTTTGCCTTTTGGTACTTTCTCATTTGAGTGTTCACAAATACCTATTCTTGGGGGCTAAACAATTTCCCACTTTTTTTATCCTGCCTTTTTTTTTGCTGCCAGGCTTTTGTATTATCTTGCTTGGGCTAAAACTGTCTCCAAATAAATAAATTTAGGAGTAAATCTGATCGAACATAATTTCCGGCACAAGCTAAAAATGTTTCTCAGGCCGTGGAAGGTCTCAAGCTACTACAGACACCCGGAAACTGATAAGAAAATATGTACAGTATGCCATGCACATTGAGCCTGAACCTGAAACACATCCCTCTTCATTCTGTGCCTTAATCAAATGCTATTGATTTCCTTAAGTGTAGCATTGATTTATATGACACCTGCTACTGAAATATTTAGGCTGAGAGGGTGGATGGACTAGCAGGGGTAAAGGATTCTCACCGTTTTATTGCTGACAGCAAGGGAAACTGTGAATCAGAGTCTGTGACTGACAGCGAGAGTTATTCATATCCATGCAGGAGTGCATTAAGAGCCACTGGCAAGGACAACAATGCACAATACTGACTCATAACTTTAATAGACAGAGTTCATATTTGCAAAGTAAGAAAACAATACTTGTGGTACTATAGGTCTTTTTATACATATGAACAAATGAGATATGCACATTTGATTTAAAAGTGTTTAATCATCGAGTTAATCTGCAAAATTGCCTGCAATAATATTGCATATGAAAAATTGCAGGGCTAATAATTCACTATATTATGTCTAAAAAGACTTTTACAGTAGGAATTGAAAATCCTATCCCAAGGATGTGCCAACCCATCACAAGGGTGGATGTAATCATTAACTACATTCAAACACTCAATATAAATTACAGCCAATTTGAAAATGCCAGTTAGCTGACACAGCATAAGCAAAATTGGAACAAATACATAAATAGAAATGCAGGGATCAAGGGGGTTTGATATAATAATGATTATTATCCATGCATCTTCTATACTGCTTATTATGTGTAGGGATGCATGGAACCTGAAAACACCAATCAGCTTTCACCACGTTTATAAAAAAAAAAAAAAAATCCCAAAAGTGTTTGACTGATACATAGTAACTTAATAACCAAGTGAGGATCTATCCAATGATGGAAATCTAAGCACTTTAACAATTATTCTTAACAAGTATTGGCATGGATAGTACAGTGTTGTTGAATTTGTACAGCTGTATTCTTGAGACTTTTCTTGAGTAATATTAATTTTGCGTGAAGATATTGTGAACGTATTGAATATATTCTATTTTTAATTATGTGATTATTTTAGTGTAGTAATGTAGTTAGGCAATATGGACCTGCTAAAGCTTCCTGTGGTAATTGACTCTATCGGTGCTGGATTCCATGCTGTGTGCAAGGCTGTGTTAATTACTGTATATGAAAGTGTTATTATCATAAATATTGGTTTCTTTGAAGTTTTTTTCTTAGCATTAAGGCATTTAAAATGCCAAAGATAAACTTGTTTTGTGTTTAATGCACAGTGAGTATCCATAGCTTCATGTTGCTGCATAGCCTGAATGCCAATAAGCCATAATTATGCACAAGCTTATCACTTCCATGTGATTAATTAGCTGCTTGAGATAATTTAATTTAATGATAGTATATATATGCATAATTATATAAACATGATTGAAGGTGGGGGAAATAATTTTTATATCATGACACTTTTTATAATATTGGGTTCACATTCTGCCCATTTTTAATAAAATACCTGTTTGAATGGGGAATTCGGGTCTCAGTGGCACCCACTGCTCATATTTAAGGTGAAGAAAAAATATGTGGATTACCAACATTCAACAAGAAGACTCTATTTACACACATACTGTACTACTCTTACAGTGATATTATAGCAAAGACAGATCGTGTTTGAGGGCAAAACTACAGGTAGAATGCAAAGCTAAAGATCATTAATTATATGTGTGGCATTCAAAGCAACACAGGACTTGTGCTGAAATTTCTTATGAATAAAGGTGTAACACTGATTTGCAGAAGACTTTAAGCACAATATGGTGATGAGATGCTTAGCTAGCTGCAGTAAAACATTTGAATGGGCCGAGCATTTTAAAGAAAGCATACGTTCATGAATGATGGTTCTGGCCGAGTGCCCACTGTAGTTGTTCCTCTGAACATCCAGGGAGTGGAAAAAACAAACAAGCAAGTTCTATACAGTCCTGTTGTCATTGACAGCAATTTCCATCTATTTGGACCATTCAAGGAGTTTCTGGGAGGCCAGTTTGTCAGGTGTTTTGATCATTGTTCTGGTATACTGATAAAACTTGATGATCCAAGCACTAGTGAAACACTGGGATAAGTGAATTAGTATAGCAGGGGGTTATATAGAGAATTAAATGTACTCTCAAAGTCCCTAGATTTGACCTAAAAGTCCCTCATATTAGAATAATAAGAATTCAACAGTTCAAAAACCTTTGTGCAATTACCCACAATGTCTCCAGGTCTTTTTATTTAACTGCTTTCTTTTCTACCATAATTTTCTGAATTGGTACAAATAAAAAATTTCTTTTGCAATTAATGGTGATGATTCTGCTCTGGACTGCTAAATTATTTCATTTGTTACTAAGGAAACATGTGTAGAACTTACAGTGAATCAAGTATGTTTTGCTCTAATTCACTGTGTCATGTAGTACACCTACTGTACAGTAGTCTCATATCATATATTTTTTTATTGCAGTGACTTTAATGTTACATGAGTTGATTTAGGCTCCACACCATCATCTGCTTATATGAAAAGTAAACCTAATATTATTAAATTAAACATAATTTGCCTTGAAATAGCTTGTTGCCTCAATTATTTTTGAGTACATGTTGGAGATCTAAATTCAAATGACAATGTTTTTTCATTTGGTCTGAATGCTTGATTCTGGACTCATTCGAAGGAGGATATCATTAGTACAAGTTTGAATTCACACAGACTCTTGTCTTGGCTGAATTAAACATTAAAAAAGTTTGGAAAATCATATAAAATAATGCATTAATTTATATTCATGTCCATGCCTATTTTGGACAATGACACAATGTTCATATTTTTGCATCACAACACCACAATAGATTTGAAGTGACACAATCAAAGTATGATTTAAGTGTATATTTTAGGCTTTAATTAAAGGGTTTAAAAATGCATTTAGGACTAGCAAACTAGAATTTAGGAATTAAAGCCATTTTCTACATTTTCACAGGCTTAAAAGTAATTGGACATCTGATTGATAAGCAGTTTGAGGCCAATAGTAGCCTTTTTTTTTTGTTATTTCATGACAGATTATGGAGATTAAAAGAAAGATTAACATGTACCTAAATGATTTGAAGTAAAAAAAAAAAAAATGGAGAAGGAAAGGAAGGCCTCATGTCCTGTCAAACATGATTTAAGCTGCCAATGGAACTGGGTCACTGGTGTTTATTGATGGTGTAGCTGATAATGTAAGTAGCAAAATGAATTCTAAAGTGTATAGAGCTGTACTTATACAGTCTGATACAGTCAAATGATGCAAAATGATTAAGACAAAGCTTCACAGTCCAGGTGGATGGTTCAGCAACTTAAGGCAAAGAAACATAATGTTCTTAAACCCCAAGTCAGTCACATGGTCTCAACGGAAATAAGCATGCTTTTCACTTAATTAGTGTAGGATCAACCCAGAAAGACCCACAAACATGCAGAAACTAAACTTGGCTGCAGTACAGATCTGGCAAAACATCTTAAGGGAGGAAATTTAGAAGTCTAATATTTATAATCCTAATTTGTTATAGTTAATATTTGTTATAGTTAATACATTTTGAGCCTGTTGAAATGGAACTAATGCAATATTTTGTGAGACCATTGAATTATTGCTGAAAGTCTACACTTCAATCACATCTTGGTTGTTTTATAAAAAATCTATTGTGATGGTGTACAGAGGCAAAAATATGAAAGTTGTCTCACTTTGCAAATACTTCTGGATCTTACTGTATTTCTTATAACCAGTTTATGCTTGTCAGAATCAGGACCACTGGTCAACTTGTGGGGATACACCTGTCCTTCATAAGGCACCGTGCGTACACACACACACACACACACACACACACACACACACACACACACACACACACACACACTGTAAGTTGTTTCACACCTATGTAGAGCCAATTTAGTATTGCCAATCCACCTACTGGCATGTGTTTTGGAGGTAGCAGCAGAAACTTTCAGAAGTCCTTGCAGACACAAGGAATCATGAAAATCCACTCAGACACTATTTCAAACTCAGAATTGACTCATGGACTTTAAAGCTACATGGCAGCAAATGCTACCTACTGCACCACCATGCCACCATATTGATGTATCTTTCAGTTTATTATCATTGGTTTTCTTTGACTCAGTACAGCATTTTAGAAAGGGCTTTCAGCTTTCATAAAGTTAATAAAGAAATTATTATAATTTTTTTAATCACTTGCATTTTACAGTATTTAATGAGTTTTTGGCTAGAAAGCCTTCTAAAGTAGAAAGCAAGAAAGAAAGTATGAAAGAAAGTAAGAGGAAGCAAATGCTTTTATTATTATTATTTTAATTAATGTGTGAGTTTTTGCTGTGCCATTAGATCCACTGAACCTTGTAGTTAGCAAATGATTTTGTTCACATTGTATAGAGTTCCTTTTTTTTCTGCACACCTAGACAAAAATCTCTGCAACATTGTGAAACTTGACATGTAATGTGACACAAATTTCATCATAAATTTGCTCAGCCGCGGGTGTAAATCACTTTCTCACATGGTGCAATTTCCTGTTTTTAGGGGGGGCCAGAGATGTTCCTTAGACCTCACTATGGTTCAAGAACTGTTTTCACACCACTAAACACCAATTAAGCAAGAATAAAAAATGTATTTGGTCTGGTGACCTTTAATACTGTCCCACATAATGGTCCAATAAAAAGGCTCAATATTTCCAGTTTACATTCGAAGCATTGCCATTACAGTAAACAGTGAACAGATGAATTAAAAAATATTTATACTCTAAATTTAAGTAACTTCTACTCCGTTGTCTTTTCTTGAGCAGCAATAAAAAAATCAGATTGAACTACATTTAAACATTCCCTTACTGCCTCAGATGAACATCTGTAATATTCGAATTTCTCTTTCATAACAACATGAGCCGTCTTAGAGAATCAGACCACATCCTGCAGCCCCCATCTGGCTCTCAGACAGGAATAGAACAAGTTAAGATGAAGTGAGAAGTCAGTCAGTATGCCTCCAATAGCAGAAACCTGCACATCATCTTTAATGAAGGTGCCTAATCTTTAATGGATGGAAAGAGGGTGGACAGAACTCATGAGACAGGTATAAGAGGCATCAAAAGGGAAAGAGAAAGCAGTCAGACAGATTTCAGCTGCTAAAGAAAATATAAAATGCTCACAAGGTTTATATTTTGGTATGTATGTGTTTATCTAAGGTTACTTACAGTACTAATCATATCTAAAAATGAATATAAATATGAAGGTAAAGGCAAAAGAAGCAATTATATACTGAATCATTTGCTAAGTATGGCACTCCTAAAACTGGTACATTAATTAAAATAATGAAAAAATATTCTTATTCCATTTTATTCCTTTTAAACCATTGCAATTTGCTGACATTTTACATACGTTTCAGTAAAACTTTACAGATTATAGTATAAATTATACAAAGGCCTTACACGAGACTCTATGCAAAAGTCTCCCAAAAAACAGAAAAAATCCATAACTTCTCAATACAGAAAACTTAGTAGGTATATAATATATGGAGTGTTGACAATACAAGTTACTGTGAATTGACTGTACAACTGTTGCTATAGAATTTATACATACAACTTGATTGAGGGCATTTTTAAGCAGCTGCTATATACTGTATTTGATCACTTAACACCATCTGATCAATCAGATTAACGAATTCCATAGAAAAATATTTTATATTTTAAATTCATAACTAATTCATGAAATCTTTCTCTGCAGGTTCATGAAAAGCTTCACAGACTTTTAAGTTTAATAAATAAATAAATAAATAAATTAATTAATTAATAAATAAAATAAAAGCTGTCTGCTTCATCAAACTGATTTAATTATAAATAATTATTTTAAATTCAATTTACTCAAGCACTTAAAGTAGAAATAAATTTTACATGGTATAATATTAACTTCACGTTATACTATTCATCTTAAAAACAAATATCCAAATATCTTTATGATAATAGATATACACTATGTGGTCAAAAGTTTGTGGTCAGGTGCTGATGTTGGGTAGGAGGTCTGGGATTCAGGTGCATAAGACATTACATTTCATCCCAGAGGTGTTTAGTTGGGGTAAGTGTTGGACCTCACTTTGTGTATAGAGGGTGAAACCTGTGCAGATTCCTTAATTCCAGGGAAAGCTAATTTTGTGCTTTCAACTTTTTGGCAACAGTTTGACCACATAGGGGTGTTACTGTCAGGTTTTCATAAATGTTTGGCCACAAAGTGTTTATGCACTAATTAATAAAATCTCATTTGGTTCAAGCTCTCCAAAACCATGCTTTAGCAAATTCATGGTGAGGATGGATCTCACTTGGACATATGCTGCCTGAGGCTGCTCATCCCAGAGAGTGAAATTGGTTGCACTTATTGGGTTGGAGGCACATCACAGTGCCTTTAAGTGATGCACCAAGTAATCAGGGCATCGGTTTGGACATCTAGAATCAGGCAGTTACTTTCTTCTTCCAGTGGCTTGGTGCTGTTTGATAATGCCTTTGTGGCAAGAAGGTGAAAACCCATTGTTGTGTCTATGGAAGGTCTTCACTGTTGCTACAAATAAGTAGCACTGTGAAATGTCAGAGGATGAGCATACAACAGAAAAATTTTCAAGAGGATTTCTGAGAGAGGACTTTGCTTTCTTTTTGCATTATCTGTCAAAATTTTAATTGTTTAAATTGTATTTTCCCACAAATTTCAAATATGCTACTTTGTTCATAGATAATTAAATATTTCACAATTCTATACAATTGAAAGCAAGTGATATAGTTCGCCTTCTTTAAAACAGGCTCACCTCTTTTCTTGTTGAAAGGGAAAAAAAGTCTTCTTTTCAGCCTTCTGGGCTGATGTGTCTTAACCCTTCTCAGTGAATGTCTGCTGGGGATCAAAATGGCATTTTAGGGGATTTTGCCATTTACAGAGTTCCCATTTGATCACTAACTGCTGAATTGTGACATTTTAACTCACTTTTTCTTCACTTATTGCATTTCTGCAGGTAACATAGCCTTCTGGACATGAACACTTTATCAAGTACAATTGCAATTGGGGTTTACAGTCTGAGGTTGTCAACTAAGAAGGCCACCAGTGTCTGGGGGCTATGGTTTGTGTGCAGAACAAATAGAAATGCTAACATATCCAGAGGCATTTTCCCTATTGGTTTATTTCCATTCCTGTATGAGCAGGCACAATTCAAAACCTATGAAAATCTTATCTCTTGTTAACAACTTTTCTGTGTACACTGGGCTGATAGCTTTACTGCAGTAGTGGAATTCTCTTGCTGTATTGCTATGACTAGATTAGAACATAAACCTTTAAACTTGCAAGGTAAATACGGACTGCAAGAGAAATAATAATAATAATAGTAATAATAATAATAATAAATTAGTGTTATTTCTAAAAATGACCATGTTTCTGCTTCTGTACATCAATTCAAACACTTTGTATATGTCTAAATGTGTAGGTTTGAAAACATAGAAAACAAAACTTAATCAGTAAACAAGTTATTTTATAATCCATAGCTGTTCCCTGTACATTCAAAACATCTAAATATTTTTCTTAATGGATTTTATAGTTGCTGTCCTATTTTGTTATTGTACTTGAATTCATATTTGTGCTCTAGTTCCAGTAAATGACAATTCTTCTGACAATTCTGGTACTGACGGGAAAGACTTCACAGGAAAATTTGCTCTTTCATTTGCCCTTACTCTCTTTAAATATAATCAATTTTTAAAATGTCAACGTGGTTTTTTTATTACATCTCTTTATTGGTACATCTATTTATTAGATTAGATTATCAGTCTATGCATGTTAAGAGTGCTCTGACATTTAACTTTACTCACCTATTTTTTTTTCTCTGTAAAGTCAACTGAGGTGCTATAGCTCTTATCTTACTTTGCTTTGAACATCAACGCTGGTGTTCGTAAGCCAGAGGTGATTGTTTGGATGTGGCCTGAATGATGAACTCTGGCATCAGGGTTCAGACTCCTACAATCATTTACGCCCACACGGTTAAGAGGCTTTTCAGCATTGGGCTACTCTTGTGGATGGACCAAAAAAAATAAATCTAATAAAATGTTAGATTTGACCACACCAATCTGGTTAAGCATATATTAAATCTTTTGAGGGTGAAATACTAGACAGTTTTTTGAATTTTCATGTCTTAAGCATTGACATTTTCAGCGAGAGAAGGATGCAAGGAATAAAATTAGGACCTGCTTTTCAGCAGCATCTAATAAGGGCTGGATAGCCTAGAACCATTTGTGGGTTCAGGGCCAGCATCACTTGTCAGTAGTGAAAAACAAAAACCGAACACAAACAATAAAAATGTATAATGTGATTTGCTTATTACATTTCCACAGATCTATAGGCAATTATCTGGGCTTGAAGAATAAGTAATGCCTTTAATATGCATACTAATGTGCATGACTAAGTTGACCGTTATGACAACACATATGCCCATTTCTCTGATCTAACATGACAATAATTCCAGTTTGTGATGAGGTATTCCCTTAAATTTTAACTTAGCTTTCTCAGTGAATGAAACACTAGCAGGCCATTTGAATGCACACCTCATTATGTCCTGGAACATACAGATAGAGAGAGGTCCAATTTGCATTTAGATTGTTTCTGGAGAAGTAAATTAATCAACACACACACACACACACACACACACAGGTAAATTTACTTTTTTATCACATTTAGTCAATTCTTCACATTTACTAAACTGGTGTTGAGTGCTGAACTCCTTATGCCTGGTTCATGGTACATCTGACCATTACCATAATCAGACTGCAGGACAGACATGGCTTATAGTCCTTTAACCTCTGAGCATTTTAGCCATTTTTTGCAATTTTTTTTAGTAAACATATATAGGGCTTTGGCGGCACTGTGGCCTAGGGGTTAGCACTGTCGCCTTGCACCTCCAGTGTCTGGGTTCAATTCCCGGCAATGATCGATTCTCGCCTCAGTGTGTGAATGAGCGTGTTAGTGTGTGTGTGTGTGTGTGTACACAATCCTGCAATGGATTGACACCCTGTCCATGGTGTACCCTGCCTTGTGCCTTAAGTCTCC
>JAQMYG010000033.1:27550405-27569680 GCA_030014215.1 Clariallabes teugelsi
TGTGTGTGTGTGTACACAATCCTGCAATGGATTGACACCCTGTCCATGGTGTACCCTGCCTTGTGCCTTAAGTCTCCTGTGATAGGCTCCAGACCCCCGACCCTGTATACAAGATGAAGCGGTATAGAAAGGAGTGAGTGAGTGAGTATAGGGCTCAGAATTGGGCAGTATAGAGTGGCATATCCTTCTGTCAGCACAACCTAGTTTTAACCAGCTATACAAACCTTACTGAACGAAAAATTTAAGAGGGGTCACATAGGCATATATTTTAGCTATGACTAAAATAATAATAATAATAATAATAATAAAACTCATTTTGAGAGTTCTACATTTTTGCAATGTCATTCCCATAGTAGTAAAATGTATGCTTTATTAAAGTAATGATACATTTTGATCTACCTGACGTATCCCAAAACCCAAATGCACAACTTGCACAGTGGATCTTCTCCTGAGACATTATACTTTAACCTGTTTCTGAATCTTAAAATAACTAGTTAATTTGCTAACATGTGAATTACTTTTTGTGAACTTATGAAACCCCCACCCAAAAACAAACAAACAAACAAAAAAAATCATAGTATAATCATTCTGTCCAGGGGTGTACAAATCGTACAGCTCATTTATTAGCTAGCCCACTGCATGGGTTAAAAAAAAGTTCAGTGCTGTAGTAGCTCACATACCGTGATATACAGTAATGCTATATGGCAAGTTAGGTCTTATCACTAATGCCACTGGAGCATAGATGTAATGCAGCCGGAGCACACCTGAATGATGCTCTGCCACTTTGCTTTTCTAATTGATGTGAAAAAAATCTACATTTTTGTACGAGATTGAACATCCGGTCATTAAAAAAGTACAGTATAAGTCATACAAGAGAACCAATAATTCAGTGCCTTACAAAGTGTGTTTACAGATTGTATTAAAAATTTAAGCTGTGTTGATTGATTCACAACATCAACTCAAGCACTGATGCAAGAAAACATTCCACCTTAAAAGTTGCTGGTAGCCTTTCAGCAGCTATAGCTAACGTTAACTAACAGAGAAGAAACATGCCCTAATTTTATTGAATGTTTAAAAAATCTAGATAGGAAATATCTAAGGAAATAAGATTTGTTTTCATAGCCTAGGTTGTTGGATGTGCATAGCCTCTGCAATCACTGAATTGACTTTATTGAATTAACTTTGAATCTTGTGATCAAATACCATTGACTATTTTTGTTAAATTGTTTTTCACCTTATGACCAGTGATTACATTGTCCTCACTGCAAATAATGAAATTTTAAGTGAAAATATTAAGCATTAATTTCTAAAAAGAAATAAAATTATCTGCCAGAAGATAAAAAAAAAAAGCTTAGAAATAGTAATTTATATCTCTAAATTGTCTTACATTATCTTAGATTTGTTGGAATTTTATAAACTGCCTAGGCAAAATAAATAAAATAAAAAAATACTATACGCATATTTTGTAGGTTCGCTCTGTTAATTAAACAAACTGCACTACACATGCCGTGGTTACTTGTTTGAGTAAAAAAAAAAAACAACAACAATCAAACAAGTATACAGTAAGGCAAATTGTCATGAACAAGGCACAAAAAGAGTATAATCATGCTAATTATAATATGATGTTATTTTGTGATTACTGCAAATGATTTGTTTGCTTCCAGAATGTAAAAGCATGTTGCAAAGAACACATTATTGTTTGTGTGATGAGTTGAAATAACATACTATTTTATGTGCATACTGTAAATCTGGTATTAAATAAAAAATCTACCTTGTATGACTTGCATTATAATCTAAATAATAATAATGTGATAAATAATGTGATGAAAAATGGAAAAGCATCTAATATTCAGAGTTATTATTCTTTTTTTTTTTTTATCATATTGCTCTGTTCTCACTTTGGGTTAACAGTTTTCTAAAAACACCAGCAGGAATTAGCACTTCCGTCAAGCTCCCAAACCTCCACTTGTACACTATTATAAAACACATTCGAAAATTGATTCTGTGTGCATGGAGTCGTTTTCCCTGTGCTTGGTGTGTCTTCTCTGGGTGCTCCGGTTTCCTCCGACAGATCAACCATGCAGATAATTGGAATTTCCAATTTTTTGTAGTGTGTGTACGGTATGATTTTTTTTTGTGCCCTGAGATTGATTGGCAACCTGTCCAGGGGTGTACCTCACCTCATGCCCCAAGTCTCCTGGGTTAGGCTTCAGGCCCCTATGACCGTGCACACAGGATAAGCGGTATAGAAGATGAATGAATGAACAATATTTTAGTATAGCATGGCATTTTACTTAATGATGTATGAATACCTCATCTTTAAATATTGCCCTTAGTTTCTATGTAGGGGATGTTTAATACTGTAGCTACTGTAATATGCTCAGAATCTGACCTCACTATTTATTACTTGTGAGATTAAATACAGTAGTTGGGTGAAGTAAAACAAATTGCTTTTTTTTTTTACCACACATTAAAATATAATCAAATTATAGGTCATCCTATGGACACAAGTGTTTCAGACATGATATTTATCCATACTGTGACAGCTGTTCTCCTTGCAAAAACATTCACTTTTTAACAGATATAGTGACGTCCTTTGGGAGTGAATCACATGCCTGCAGACGTTAATGATTAATCGATTCATACTGAGTGTTGACCTTTCTTCCTCAGTTTGAAAGGTGCCCTTGGTTTATGCCTACAGGTGTTTGGCAAGGCTGAGGTAGAAATAAGTGGTGACAAGGCATCCAGCGTATGGTGATCCATTTGGATGGCAGATGGGATGAAGGTGTATTACCTGGCATGAGTGGTTATGTGAGTTAGGTTGACAGTAAGAGGCCAGCATGCATTGCAAACTTGCAGCTGAGACGGACACAAAAACCATCAAGGTTAAGAGGCTAAACACTCATTTATCAGACTTGAACATCAAAGCAAGGATAAAAAATTTATAAGAGAATTTCGCTAGTAATTAATAGAAATTCAATGAAGAGTTTTATAATGATGGACAATTTTAATTCTGCCCTACAAATTAGTGTTTTGTCGTTAAACACAAATGACTTAGTAAGCGATTGTTAATACGCTGATAATGAGTTGGCATGTTGGATTCCAGCAAGGAATGTAACATACAGTAGTATGCAAGAAAGGGTTACTCCAGAACAAGGGCTGGAAAAACAAATATCAGTGGTTTCTGAAGCGATCCAGGTTAAAATACATTACTATGGATATGCTGGCAGTCTCCTTTAATCTATTTAATATGCTTTTACATATGATTTAAACAAACATGGTGACTGTTTTGCTGTGGTAGCCAATTGCACTCGTTACTTGAGTTCACTTGTCCCCTTAGATGGATGCATGACTGTAAATCAATACAAAATTTCTCTGACTGATCCTCCTAACCCTGTGGTGAAGCAGTTTTATCCTGGTGATACTGCCCTCATACACAAGGCACGATGGCTCACTGAAGAAGGAAAATGACATGCGTTGCATGCTTTAGCCTACCAACTGATACTACCAAGTTATCTTAAGTCTACCACTCTAAAAACATAGAATTAGAAATTATTTTGATGACCAATAGTGTGCATCTTTTCTGTGGTGTTTATTTATTTAAAATAAACTTTGGTAGGCTATATGTTCTTGGCATTTAAGATTGTAATAAAAGTGGTTTGTTATTTGCATTTCTGTTTACTTGGGCAGTGGAGAATTCTGAGTATTGCAGTAGGTGCCATGACAACATTGGAAGCTGGTGGTTGAAAACATTCAGTTTTCATTATTATGCAAAACATTAATGTATTTTATTTGACAGTCTTTTTTTAGAGACTCCAGGTGAACGAAATGCTTCATAATATAAAATATTGGTGCAGGTGGGTGGCTGGGAGGAAGGTTGGGACATTGCTCAGGTGTAGTATGCAGAGGAATCATGGGTGTATGGTTGATTACTATGTCACACCTGTAGCTTATTCTGTTATAGCAAATATTCTCTCGCTCTCTCTCTTTCACTTGCTCACTCTGTCAGCGTGTGGCATATGTGTGTTTGTGTGTCTGTGTGTGATTGTGTGTTTGAGAGAGAGAGAGAGAGAGAGAAAAAAGGAGCCAACGGAGACACTGAATTTCCATTGGACCGCAGCCAAGCTTTTGTTTCTTATCCTTTGTGTTCCCCATTTAAAGCTTATAATAAAGCTTACTGTTGCTACTGCCTGGGTCTGCTGTCTTGGGTTGTGTCAGTTGCCAATCACAGATTTGTTCAACACCTTCCTTGCTTACAATATAATTCAAATTGTAATATTTTATACACTTATTTTCCAAACATTTGTGGATCCCTGACTATAACACCCATATGTGCTTGTTGAACATCCTGTTTCAGATTTAGTCCCTTGTTGCTGTTATTATAACCTCTACTTTTCTTCCCACTAGATTTTGGAGTGTGGCTGTGGGGATTTGCTTATTCGGCCACAAGAGCTCTAGTGAGGTCAGGCACTGATGTTAGGCGAAAAGCACATAGTCGGCATTTTAATTAATCCCAAAAGTGTTCAGTGGGGTTGAGGCCAGGGTTCTGTGCAGGCTATTCAAATTCTCCCACACCAAACTTCAAAAACCATGTCTGGAAGGGGGCTCGCTTTGTGTGCAGGGGCACTGTCATGCTGGAACACGGTTGAAGCAATAGCAATAGCTTTCAGCTTTGTGGCTGATACCAAAAAAAAAAAAAACATATGAGTGTGATGATATGGCCACTTAGTGCAGTTTAAATTATTATTATATTATAATAGTTATCCGGAATTGCAAAGATAGAGAGGGGGGAAAAAATACAAACCTTGTAATAAGCAGATGTACTTACACTTTTGACTGGTTATCTGTGTGCGTGGTGAAAAAGACAAGGCAATAACACACATCCAATGAGACTACTGATTTGTCAGCTACAAGAGTAAACTTCTGATCATAAAATGCATTTTAATTTAAGCAACTTTACAGGTTAAGACATTTTTTAAGTCTTCAGCAAAATATACAAGATCAGTCTGATGTAAAACTTTATCAAATAAATAACATCACTTGGTTGAATAAAATTCACTGTCAGATCAAATTTATGTAATTTGTTGTTATGTTCTTATGTATAGATGAGTGCCTGCTTTACTTACTGTAATGCATGGTTAGGTAAGTCAAACTACTCTAAATGGTTTTACAGTTTCTGTATTTATTTTTCGGTGCCGGGATTAACACATGTTGCTAGTCTTTAGGTTTTAATTGATTTTTTCTTCATGTACAGTATAAACATTTTGAAGAGGTTAGTTTTTAAATTACATTTATAATATTTGGGATCAAAGGTTGTTAATTCAGTTAATAATAATTTTAAATTAGTGCAACATTTAAGTCTTATTATAAATCCAACTTATTATAAATAACAGAATTTAAAGCTATAAACAATGTTTACAAACAATGGACATAAACCATTAAATACATGAACTAGATATTGTTAGAACAGATTAGATAGATCTATACCTAAACAATACCTAACGTAATGTACAATGGTCATGAGCCGCCCCTTATTTCCTCATATTTTTCTTCCAAAGAGCCAGACTTGTTTTCTTTTTTTATGTAGTTCTCTAGGCTGCCTGGATGACTTTTTTTGGGCTCTGAATTTCATTTCAGTCCCTGTACCTGCACAGTTTCAGAGGAATGCTTTTTGTTTATTAACATCTAATTAAAGGGATGAACTAGTGAGAAACAGATGCATATGATCAGGCCAGTGATTAGTATACTGGCGATGCTAAATAGTTGGAAGAGACAAGAGAGGAAATGAGGTTGCTGCTGAGATTGTTACATAAACAATCATTTAAAAACAAAAAATCATATCTTTGGGCACTTTGCAGTCTGTCACAGTAAAACATTGGTTCCCTTTTCTTGTATTAATATACATAGTTTACAAAGTACTGAACATTTAAAAAATATTTGAGTTATTAGGTAACAGGTAAAATAAAGTAATTTCTTAGCACAAAAATGATGTTTGTTATGTGGATATATTTTAGTCAGATTCGCAAAACTTACCCATCGCGAAAGAAGAACTTGTACAACTTGTAAGGAACATCGTAGAAACTGGTATGGATGTAGTATGGTCTCTGTGGACATGGGTCACCCATCTTTTTCTTGGACATGTACAAAAAAAAACACCTTTTTGGCATTTTCCAAAAAAATAAAACTTACTGTATCTCTTTCTCATTTCTACAGTAAATGTTATGATTCAATGTAAAAGTATAATGACAGTGCATTTTGGAATTTAAAAACAACATTTTCAGCCTTTTGCCTTCAAATTACAAACTGCTATGTGAATTTTTAGGTTTTTCAACCATTTTAAATTGAAAATTGTAGATCTACCTTTAGCAGCAGTAACTTGAAGTAATCATTTCCTGCATTACTCTTCGTCTCTCACATCATTGTGGAGGAACTCTGGTCCATTTTTCTTCACAACAATGCTTAGGATCATTGGGGTGAACCTTATTCGGGCATTCGCTTATGCACAGCTTATGGACAGATGGCTTAAATTTTTTCTCTGGAATACTCTGGTATACGTTAGTTCATGGTGGACTCAATGACTGCAAGGTACCCTGGTTCTGTAGCTGCAAAACAAGCGTAAATCATCACCTTTCCATCACTGTGCTTGGCAGTGGGTATGAGATGTTTCTACTGAAATGTTGTATTTGTCTTGTGGTTTGTTCAGATGCAATTTTACGATCCTCAGTTGTGCTTTCATGTTCTTTTTACAGAAGCTTTCCCGTGGCAACCTTTCCAAACAAACTGTACTTGTTCTGTCTTCTTCAAATTGTGCTGTCATGGACTTTAACATTTAACATGCTCAGTGAGGCATGTTTTGTCAGAGATGAAAACAAGAAGCTTGTTTTTTTGTTGTATTTCTCTCAGCACTGCCCGGTCTGATCTTGGGGTTAAAGTGCTGGGGATCTCCACTCTTGGCAAAATTGGAAACTCTCTTGAATGCCTTCCACTTGTGAATTCTCTTCTTTTTTTTTTACTGTAGAATTGTTACTCAAATTTCCAGACTGATGTGCAATACCTGAATGCTAAAAACCAGCAACCTGCCAAAATGAATGCTTTTATAGAGGTCTGCACACCTTTTGATGATCAATTTATCAAAGGTCATTGAGATGAGATGAAGTACAACACAGTGCTTGCTACAGGTGATCTGAATGTGCTTAAACGTTTTTTGAAGAATGTTTTTTCCCAATAAAAGAACGTCTACACATTGTTACTGCCATTGCAATAATGAATTCTAGACATTCATGTTATATACATACAGTAAAAGTACGTGTGATACTGTAGTATAAGCAATGTGTTGAAACAGTGAAATGTTACTGTTTCCCTTTTAAATAACTCATCAGGTAAAAAATGAATCGATAATACTGTTAATAGATAACTATATTAATCTAAATACATTTTTCTTGATATACATTCTTTCTTAAATACCTTTCAGTACATTTGTTTTATTCAATATGGAACATTTTATGTCAGACAAGAAAAAAGTTCATGATCTTAGTGTTAGGTTTTATTGGAGTTAATACGGAATATAAGATTTATGTTTGCTGCCAGTTTCACATTCTTTTGTAATTATCCAAGGTTATTTATTTTAATTTATTTTTAATGCCTAATGTTTTAGTTCCAGAAAATAAGTGTTGAACAGTTGAACAGAACTGCAGAATAATGAAAGAAACAGAAAGAAAAAAACTCACCTTTGAAGTGGCTTGTCCTCTAAATGAATACATTTTCTAATGGTGGAAATGGTGCAGTTATTTTCTTGCTATTCAGCAACAAGATTACAGTTATTTCCATTTTGCTATTCAGCACCAAGGAAGCAGTTTAGCAATAACCCATTGCCGTGTTTCATCTAGAACCACCGAAACCCTCACTATTATAAAAGTTATTGAAAATGAACGAATGAATGAATGTATTCATTTATTCATTCGTTCGTTCAAACAAACAAACAAACATTTAGTGATGGTTTCTATATAAAACATGTGAACAACGACTTGGGATACAAATCATATTCAGGTAAATGTCTATCTTTTTTATGCATGAATTCATGGAGAATTTACCTCAGTTAACATTTTTTTTCTTTTAAATAATTGACTTGATATCTCCATAACGAAAGTGTGTGAATTGTATAAATGACTTAGTCAGCTTTAATTAATTTATATATTTGGTAATGCAATGAACTAAGAGCTGTAGAGTGTGTGGACAAACTAAATTATAGCGCTGATGTAAGATTGTATTTATTCCATGTCAGATGTCCCCTATATTCACACTTCTGCATAAATGCCACACGATTCACAGTGAACCTTCTAAAAGATATAATATTCACTCTGAAGTTTTGCTACAGTTACAGATATATACTGTACTTGAACATAATTTGTGTGAACACAATACAGCAATACACAATACAATACAGCAGCTGGCAGAAACCTGGTTGGTTGGATTTCCTTGTATACCGTCAATTCATTCATATCGTCTGGCCAATTAAGGGATGGAAATTTTGTGGCCTATATTTTTGTGAAAGGACTAAATTAGCAAATTATATTCATTTGGTTAGAGGTGATCCTCCATCTGCATTAGGATCAAAATAAAATGGCAGGAATTACTGCAGATTTTTACAAGAAAGCATTAAAACCATACTCTATCCAGAACAATGTATGCTGTAATAAATGCACACACGTATAAAGCATAGAGAAACAAACTGTGATAACATTAACAGTTAAATTTAAATTTATCTTAATCTGTGCATGAATAATGGAGGCATAACGAACAATTAATTCTTTTTACATGAATTTCTCTCAGACGAAATGTTCAAACTACACATAAGTTCACAAGCCATGTGAGGCCTCAGAATGTGCTATTTTAAATGAGCACTAATTAATTTTCATTGTTGCAAGGACACTTTTGATAGAAAGCAAGTGTAACATCTGGAACAGAGTGAAATCTATTAACCAGCTGCTGCAATCTCACTATGAGTAAGTACTCCACGGCTACCATCTACTCCAACACTAGCACAAGTCCCTAAAGAAACAGAGAAAAAAAACCAAAAGATGTTATGTTGCTTATAATATTATGTACGATATATATAAACTTATTCTCTATTCTAAATATTTTTACCTCTAAATTGTCAACATACTGTATATACAGTAGGGCACAGTATAAGTATACATAATTGTTCAATATAATCCAATGCAAAGAGAAAACTGGATTGTGATGAGCTGTTATTTTAGAGGATACACATTGTTGCACTTGCCTGCATCCAGAAGCTGGTTCAAATCAAAATTTGCCATTGGTTGACCATTGTCAACTCATAAATTAAACATGCTCACTTGTCATGTTATTCCAAAAAAGAACTCAATAGAATAATTATGGTCATATTTCAGAGATTGTTCTCTCCAGCTTGGAAATGGAAGGCTTCAGTGAAGTTTAATCCTCTGTGGACCTTTTCTTCCATGGAGAATTTACAGTCCCCAGACTGCCTTAACAGAAATAAGCATGAAGAACGTACGGTTGCTGTATGGCAGATTCAGGTCCTGGAGTGACATTTCTGGTGTGATAATTCCTTTCCTGGATAACTCAGGTGATCCAACTGTTTCTACAGTATATATGGAGGGAATTTGCATTTTTAGCATCATAGTTAGAACAAAAGAAATCAATTTCTTTTCAAGCCCATCTTTATACTTATTCTGTGCAGAACATAATCCTATTTCTCATCCATATCCCAAGATCTAATCCTAATCTAAAACAAATCCTATCCCTGCACTGCAGAGAATATTATCCTGAAAGTAAAATGGTTTAAAAAAAGAAGAATTTTTGAGAGGTTTTTGAGGTTTTTAAAGTATCTCTCATTAGTAATTTGTAATATAACTTGCTGTGACCTTAGTATTATACAATTGTATAAATCTCTTTGGGGATACTTAATTTTCCTGTTGACAGTAGACTTCAAGCACAGTAGTTCAAGCTGCAGTAAAACATTTATATGGTGCAAACATTTTAAAGAAGGCTGTACAGTATGTCCTTGAATGACCATCCTGGTTGAGATGGCTTGGAGCCCACTGCACTTGTTCCTATGAACATTCAGCTAGTGGAATGCCTGATCCTTGGAACTGTACACCCATCATTCACAAACACCACTTACATTACAGAAACTTGGCACCGAGTTATTGCCACATCCCCCTGTACAGTTCCGACCTCACTCCATTCATTTCCACATATTTGGGTCATTAAAGGAGTTCCTGGGAGGCTAGAATTTCATCAGCAACAATAATGTGAAGCAAGCAGTCTGATCACCTGGATTGTATTCAAGCACTACTGAAATTCTGGGAGTGGATTAGTGTAACAGAGGATTATATAGAGGGATAAAGGTAGTGTTTATGCTCATAAGTGTGTTCTGTTATTTTGCTCAGTCAAAAGTCCCAGTTTAACCTAACCACACATTGTATATTTATTGCAATATTAAAACAAACAAAAACATATGATATACTTCCTATTAGTAGGTAATGATATAAATCAACATTTGTTTAAATTTAATTTTTAGTTCTGTTAACTTCAATGATTTATTATTTTGAAATGAAGACACTTTCAAGTAAATATGGGAAACAGCAAAAATGGAATTTTAAATGTTTTAATTTGGAACCATAAATTGAAATAATAAATTTCTGTTATGGTTGTAAGATATTGAGAAAAACGCAAGTGGAGATTAGAATCAGTTTATTTAAACAGACAACCAAAAAAACATGAGGCTGAATCAAGGTCAAAAATATACAGAGGTTGGTCAAGGTACAATCAGAAGACCATTTGCAAAACTAATAACCAGGTTCAGAAAATCACTCAGAATCAGAATATCAAGCACAAAACCAACTGCTTGGCAACATCAGACTAGGGCTGAAATATTTTGCACTGAAATAGTGCTGCGTGATTGAAAACAGGTGCTGCAGGTTCCCAATCAGGAGAACTTGACTAGAGAACAAAGTAGTAGTCCATGCCTTCCATGTTTGTAGGCTGCACGACATTCAGGGAAATTGAGTTCATTGATGACTGACAGATATTGGTGACAATTTTAAGATGATGGAAGCAAACAATATCATATTATCGATATCGATTGTTTGATATCATAACATGCTTTCCATGATGGTTAAACGTTTTTTTTTAATAAAATATTTTAAATAAATATAATTTTCAGCAATCAACATGGAATGTTTATTCATGATAAACCTGGTGCCCATGGAAAATAAGAAAGAAAACGTGTATGACTTTCAGAGTAATCACTGCATGTTATCTTCACTGACCTGACTTCATTTGTTTAATATAGATTATGTGACCACTGCAATGCTCTACTTGATTCTCAGTCATTTTAAATGAAAAATAATCAACAATGTAGTGAAGAAGAATAGTAACTATACAACTTAATTAGGGAAGCATGGAGAAGCATTGCATAAGCTGCAATCACAAGGAAAGGTGAAAACAGTGGTGGAAATGAGTGAGAGCAATATGAGCAAAAAGGGGGCCTATTGGAGGAAAGACTGGCAACGCAACAACCCAATGTCTGATATAGTGTGGAGATGTCATGTTACACCTCTTTCATACAGTATAGCAAGGTAGGCTTGGACAGCTTTTTTTTTGTTAATGAATGAAAACATCATTTAAAAACTGCATTTTGGATTTATTCTGGTTATCTTTGTGTACTATTTATGATCTGAATCAAGTGTAACAAATATGCAAAAGGAAAAAAAAAATCAGGAAGGGGGCAACTACATGCACAGTAAGCTTATAACATAATAACCTTATCCTAAAATAGGTTTGCACACTTACAGTGTATATTTTTATGCATAGGGGCAATTTCTACGTGTCTGCATGTCTTTGGACAGTGGCAGGAAACCAGTTAACCATGAGGAAACTTGCAACCAGCATGCAAAACTCCACAGATGGTAATCCAACCTCACAACTGAGAACCCTGATGCTGTTATTTGGAAAAGCTACCCACTATGCGATGGTGCTGCAAAAGGTAATAAATCAGTTTATTTTTTTTTTTTTTTTTCAAAATGTTGTTTAGAAGCAAACATCAGAGATGAATCAAAGTTATTTGTTACAAAGTAAAGCTGACATTTTGCCTGAATATCTACAGGGAAAAGATTTCACATCAGCTTAGCAGGTACACATGGCTTCTCATGTAGCTTCAAACTGAGAAGCAAATCCTTCCCTCCAGGTGTTGGTAAACATAAGTCTTAGAGTTTACACCATGGATTCAGTAAAAAAAAAAGCACACTTCTAATTTCAAATTAAAGGCCTGACATATTTGTAGAATGAAAAAAATCAAATAAAAATCTCTTTTTTAAGCGTGATATTATTTAAGTGCATTATTCAACATGATTGTACATGTAGCATCATATGATGCATAATGATGCTTCTTTATTTCCTGAAATATATTTTTTAAAAAATGTTTACATTTATTAAAATTTTTTTTTTAATTTAATTAATTTTTTCTCATCATTCAAATATACATTGCACATCGAAAAGATGAGACAATAAGGGGTTTGATTATGGCATGCAAAGTGGTTGCCAATTTATGTGTGTACATTTTTCCTCATGCTCCCAGAAACACAAACAAGTGAATTTATTTTATTGATACCTAACCTTGCTAAGCCTAGATATGACCAACAGTGGAAACCATGCATGGTAGGTGCATCGCTTCATGTGCAGACTAAATTTCCCACAAACAGTTTGGTACAAGAGTCTCCATCAACAAATGTTTTTATCCTTATAATATAGCACACAGATATTTCAGGAATTTCATTTATGGTCACGTTATCTGATATCACCCAAATGAGAATAGGTTCCCTGTCAAGTGGTTTCTTACTATATTCTTTTCAGGGAGTTTTTTTGTGCCACCATAGTCCTCAAAATACACAAATTTCTATTTATAATTTACACGTCATTACCGTATATTTTTCTAATTCTTATAATATTTTTACAAATTCTGTATAGCTGCTTTGTGACAGTGACCACTGCTAAAAGTTCTATACACATAAAATTTAACAGAATTGAATAGAATGTGCTTCCCTTCTTACCCTCATCTCTTTGGCCTTTGGCCTGGGGTTAATCTGAACACATCCGACCACATGACCTTTTATTCCCCCATTGCTCCAAAGTCCAATCTTAATACTCTCCGGCAAACTGAATCCATGTTTCTGACTAGCCTAATAACAAGTGGTTTTCTTATGGGCACTAAGCTGGTTAGTCCAAATCCTGTAAGTTCTTTTTGTATTTGTAGGTGTGGAAATGATCTAGATGATATAGCTGTGAGTTCTACTGTCGACTCTTTTCCAACTTCAGTGCAACTTCACCATGCGCTTAAGTGATCATTGCTTAAATTCACAATTTTCAAATATTCTTTTTTCAAATAATACATGGAACTGTTCTTAACCTAATTAGAGCAAGTTTAATGTTCTTTTTGCTTGATAGAGGCCAATAATGTGACTTTTCTAAAGCATTGACTTTGTTTTTTTGCTAAGAAAAAGTATAGTTTTCAGTTCAGTGTAATTTTGTTTCCTAATTTTGTGTGTATGAAGGTTTGGCCTCTGGCTTACAGCTTTTTCACATTAATCCTTTCTGCAAGCAAGCTGTCATGAGAATAAATGTGACCTATATTCATTCACACAATCCTACATTTCTTTGCAAAGTTTCCACTTAGTGTATATTTTTCAGATGTTTGTAAGTCATTTGTTCCATTTACTTTTTGATAGTCTTGTTATTGATTAGGTTTATGGTTTTTCTGTGTTTTTTTTTTTTTATCCTCATGGCTAGCCTGATTCAATCTTTTATGATTGTTTGAAAATTTTTATATAAAGAATTCACATTCCTGCATCTGTGGATGTCTCTGTTGCATGATAGCATCCCTCACAACACTGCAGTCTCATCTATATGACTCGTGCATTTAAGTGATGAATCAGCTTCATCTGTGTATACACAAGCTCCCACCCACTAATCCATCATTTACATATGCACACTGAACACACCACTTTACTCCCACTGACAGTCAAAAGCATTTCAACACCTTATAGTTTTTATTTTTTTGTTTAATTTACATAATTTTAGATTCTAGAAAATCTAAGCAATCAAAATTTATTGAAATGTATGTTAAAACACTTTATTTTACTGAAACAATCAAGCCCTTTTATTACTTTAATCAGGCACAGCACAAGCTTACAGGATGTTATATACTGTAGTTAATACTTGTGCTGTTTAGTAGTCTTTTGTGTACAGACAGAACAGGTTCGCATTCGGATATGAGAATGACTTGTTAATGTATTAAAATGTATTTTGAATAATTTTATTTGGTCTGTGGTAATTATAGTGATTAAACTGTAATAAAACTTAAGAAATTGTGTGTCAGGTTAGTGTCTTCTCTTAATTCTAGTTGTTTTGTGTGTGTGTGTGTGTGTGTGTGTGTGTGTGTGTGTGTGTGTGTGTGTAAATAAATGAATAAAACTATGTGATCAAATCAGGTCTCAGTATCAGGCAAATATACCTCAGACAAACAACAACATATAACTTTTTTTTCCTTTATTTATTTATTTTTTTTTTTACAATGCCATCAATTATTTAGCAAAAGGAAGAAAAAAGAAACATGAGCAATGTGTTTGCTAGTCTGGAGCATTCAGGTGTATGTTAACACAATGCCAAGAGGAAAAGACATAAGGTCTCAGAGAAGCAATTGTTGCTGTTCAATTTTCTACAGTAAGAAAAAAATATTAGGAAGTGGAAAGCATTCAAAACAGTTGTCAGTCTTCCAAGGGGTGGGCATCATATAACATTCACGCCAAGGTCATACCATGTAATGCTTAGAGAAATACAAAACATCCTGACCCTACAGGCCTCATTAAGCATGTTAAAGGTTTTATATACTGCACACACACACACACACACACACACACACACACACACACACACACAGGGCAAGAAAACTTATTCCTTTCAGAATTTACTGGTTTTCTGCATTCATTTGTCATAAAATGTGACCTGATCTTCTTCGGGTAGGACTCTCTTCAAATCATTCCATAGCAACCTTACTGGGTTGAGGTTTGGGCTCTGACTTGGATTTAGTTTCTCTGATTTCTACAAGGACTGTAGGCTGGCCAAGCTGTGATGCAGCAAAGCAGGCCAAATCATGGTGTTTCCTCCATCATACTTTACAGTTGCGATGATGTTTTTATGATTATATGCAGTCCTTTTTATGTTGGATGTAGTCCTGTGTGTTTTTCCCGAATAGTTCAATCTTAGTTTCATCAGTGCACAAAACATTTTGCCAATACCGCTGTGGAGTTTCATTGTGCTTTTTCGCATAACTTCAGGAGTGCAGCAATATTCTTTTTAGTAAGTGGCAGCTTGTTAAATGTCTTACATACTGTAGACTTATGAACACAGATGTTGTTTCTTTACCTCATTGATGAGTCTTTGCTGTGCTCGTTCCGGTCATCTTGACTTGGTAGTTTAGCCACAGTCCCAAAGTGTCTCTGTTTGCCCAACTGTAGACTGGTGAATTTACAGTATACTGTAAAGTCTTTGAAATCAGTTTGTAACACTTTCCAGCTTCATGTACAGTAAATCCACAATTCTTGATCATAGATCATCTGAACATTCTTTTTGGCGAGGCATGGTTTACATAAGTGTATTCTTCTTGTGCAGAAAATGTTTGAGTGATTTTTAATCAGTCAAAGTTGCTCTAGTCCCCACCTCCAAACTCATTTTCTTAACAAGACTCCAGGTAGGCCGACTCTAATACTGTAGTTGTATGTGTGTATATAATATATACACACACACAGTGAAACCTTGGATTGTGAGTAACGCGTTTTGCGAGTGTTCTGCAAGACGAGCAAAGATTTTTAATAAATTTTGACTTGCGCTTCTTGTTTTGATGCCGAGCATCACGTGAGCCAACGGTTTTTCTCTTTATTGCGCTGTGGAATTGTGGGTAATCGTCTCTCCTGCTGGGTCTTAGTGCACGTCTCTTACTCATATAATCAACATTCGTGCAATCGTGTACTGTTTATTTTAACACTGTGACCACGTGTGTGCGCGTAAAACAGCAGTGATTCCATGAGTGTGTTGCTAAATCGAGTGTCATAAGAGAGATTTCTTGTTTGTTTTCCCGATAAAACAGTGTATTCGTTGTGTGCATGCGCGTGTGAAAAGAGTGAAGGAAGGGTCTGTGTAAGACAAGAAGGGGGAGACGGAAGCTTACTTTAGATTCACACACACACGCATACACAGCGCCTGCACGCACAAACTGAAATACTTACATATCTGTATCTGTCTGGATTTATTATTATAATTTTTAAAAGGTAAAGTGCAGGTTAATTTGTTTTATTTTTACTTAATATTTTGTTAATTATTTTTATGTGTTTATTTTTGGTTTACGAGTGTTTTGGAATACGAGCCTGCTTCCGGAACGAAAGTGTGCATATATGTATATGTAATATATACTCACTTTTTCATATATATGTGTGTGTGTGTGTGTGTGTGTGTGTGTGTATATGTTTTATAACTTGAATGGGTAAGATTTAAACTGAAATCAAATTAATTTTCAACTGAAATTTTTAAACAAAAAATCTGGTGATGTTTAGTTTTATTTAATTCATTTTGTAGGTTGATGAAATGGATTACTCTGGTATGATTTTGATAAAATCCATTACTCTACTGTAATAATTGATTATATTAATATTGATTTGTTTATTTAATTTTAAGTGTAAGTTTGATCAATTAGGTAAAAAAAATAAATAAGGAAACAAAGATTTAAACAAATTAATAAAATATTACACAATATTAAAGCTAAATAAAAATGAATATATCATGCTCCCACAGTGCTCCCATCAAAATGTTTGTTAGATATCCAGTGCACACATACTGTAAGCACACACCTACACACCTAAAACAGCTTAACTCCAAACAAACCAAGTGGGAAGGATTAGACTAAATCCAAAACTGGATGCATTGTTAATCTATTATCTCATCTCTAAATCCTCTTTCGATCCCTTATTCAAATTCAGGTGAGAGATGCTCTCTGTGTATGCCATAGTGGAAAATTAAACGACAAAAACAAAGTTTTAGCTTAGAATGTCTCTATTTCATTTGTGGGTAAACAAGATATATTCCTTCTTTTAAAGTCATTTAAATTAAGCAAGTACTCCACAGTGAGCTTTCTGCATGTTATAGTTGTGAGGATGGCAAAATGTGGTTAATAAGGTTACTTCATTCATAAAGTGTGAAATGTAAAAATAAAAAAAATCATTAGATGTTAATGAATTAATAATAAAAGTAGGCTTGTAGTTAAAAAACGGGGGTTTTATGAACATTTAGACATATGAAATTATTATGTAATATATGTAATTAATTTATGGACGTCCATCACAGGCTATAACAGCATCGCAGTCAGCACTGCAAATGATAAACAGCAATATTACCACTCTTTACCATCTTCTACACATTTTGGTAAAATATTATTCTCTGACTCACAAGATTGTGTATAACAAAATGTTTCATTTGAAAACTGCTCTATAGTTTTATTTTAGAAGCTTTAAACTATCACTTTTGAGCAAAGCACAACATGTAGCTATCAGATTTTTGAGCACATAGGACACTACTGTATGTGACAAGCCAATCACATCCCTTGTTTCTGGTATGTGATCAGTGAAGTGAAGATACTTTCCGTGCAACACAGTAGCTGTCATGAGTGGTATAAATGTGTCCAAGTGGTTTTTAGAGAATGTTAAAGACAAGAAAAATCCATTTACTTTTCTATTGCCATTGTAGTCACTCCAGCAGTAATGAATGACAGGTATGGATTGCTAACGATACGTTCTGTGTAGGACATTATGCAATTTGGATGCTGTTTAAACACAATGTTATATACTAATATATACTTACTTACAGTATATGTGTTTGTTTCGTCTGGTTTAGTTGACTACTTTTGTAATTCACTATTCACTAATAGTGTCACTATTTTCTTTTTGACGCACAACAAAATCACAATCAAAACATTAGTGTTTTTGTGCATTTGTGTTTTTTAACTCTCTTGTGACCTAAGGAAAACATGCACAAATTATTTTCTATCAGTTTGTAATATATCTTGCTGCATTTTAAACAATGAAAAAAAAGAAAAAATGTTTTACTTAACACTGTGAAAATGGTGTTCTCATTTTGCTTTCAAACTGTTCTCATGTTTCCCCACACTGCAGGCCTGCATAGAGTAAACTCTGTGAGATTCGAGGAAACACAGCCAGCCAGAGAAATACAAACGTAGGTGAAGTAAATAAATGTGCATGTACTGTATCCTTTAAAATGCTTTTGTAGCACTGCACTGTAAAATTCTCAATTCTGACTGGTCAGGGGTGTTTCATTTTCTATAACACCAGCTCTATGTCAAGGAAGCACCAGGGAGGTGCTAGACTACACCTCCCATCAGGGGCAGGGGGTGAGAATTTCATTCTTATGCACGGCAATACTTGTCCTTTCACTGCCAGGCTCACCATTACTTACCTGGCACAAAAAACAATTCATGCAATGATCTCCAGCAAGGTCGTCTGACTCAAACCCCAACGGACATGTCTGGGACATGCTCTACAGGCGAGTTTGGTGGATGCACCCTTTCAGAGGATCACCAAGCCCTGGAACAAGCCCTTAGTCAAGAATGGAAGGGCATATCACAAGACAACATCAGTCAGCTTAAATGAGTATGCCAAGAAGGTAGGGAGTACAGGCTTGGAGAGGTTTCACACACACACACACACACACACACACACACACACACACACACACACACACAACAAAGGGACTGTTTATTGTTAAAACTATACTATTTGTGTTCAGAAAGAAAAAATAGATAATTATATAAAGATAATTTAATTTCAACTTACAGTATAAACACACTTGCATTTGTTTCTGTTTTTGCAGGTAATTCCTGACAACCTTTATAAAAATTTGTATTAAAAAAGTGGGCTTTTATGTAGTTTGTTGTTTGTGTTTCCAAACAGTTCAATCTTAGTTTCATCAGTGCACAAAACATTTTACCAATACCGCTGTGAAGTTATAATGTGCTCTTTTGCAAACTTCAAGCATGAAGCAATTATCTTTTTAGTAAGCAGATGCTTTCTTTGTGGTGTCCTGCCATGGACACTAATGATGCGCGGGTCGTCTGGTAACCCGCGGGTCGGGTTGGGGCGGGTAAAGAAATTGTCACTTTATTTGCGGGGC
>JAQMYG010000033.1:27612815-27625825 GCA_030014215.1 Clariallabes teugelsi
GCAGGACTGTGTCTCTGGAGCACTCTGGAGGGCTACTGTAACTTCCAGGCCAGGGGCAAAAGAGGGTGACTGAAGAGTGCTAGCCTGCAGTTACTGTAGGTCCTGGAGCTTACCACCACAGTGTGAAAAATGAGGTTGTTCTGGTTGTTGCATATATAAACATTAATTGTTCTGGAACAGCCAAGCTCTAGTTCATCCTATATTGACATGGCTATTTGCCTTTGTCTCATCTTCTTAGTAATTTTTTGCTCTTCTGAGCTTCTCCTCTTGGGATGTTTCTTAGAGTGAAGTTCAACTTTGTGAGGATTGCATGCTGCTCAGTTTATATACTATATAAAAATATTATATGTGGTGTATAGGAATTTTATCTGTTAATAAGTTGGATTCTGTTCAAAGTCTGCAGAAACGCTGGGCCACATGATGCAGTGCACCACAAATGCAGCTTGATGTGGATGCAAAATATGTTCACAAATTTGATATGAACTATTCAAATTGTAGTGACTCATCACACAAAATTTACCTGCAAACTGTGATCAGATGCATTCCGTACAAGGCACAAATTGGGGTATAACAGACTGCTAGTGTAATGGTGCAAATGGTCATGAATATTCCCCTGTCAAAACAGGTACAGAAATTGAGGAATTAATATATGAATAAATATATCACAATAAGTTCCCCAGTTCCAGCATTGAATACATTTGCAAAAATGCATATAATTAAATTGGGTATTTTTTTTTCTTTTGGCTATATTGTAGCAACTGTAACATTCAGAAAATATCTTTGTTAAATGTGAATGAATGTGTTCTTGACACATGTGCATACATGAATTGCCATATTGTAGATATTTCTCAAAGCAGCCCACATGGGGCTAATTTATGCCTGAGTCAGAAGAAATCATACAGAAAACTGCCTGCCACTATTGCCCAAAATGTGGTATGCCATACAGAATATTTAAGCAACCACACGCTATCTTACTCTTCCCTTTTTCGAGCTGACTTTTCACTTTTTGTGTGATCGTCCCATAGATGCAAATATACAAAGGAAAGAAATGTACTTTGCAAGCACACCATATAAACTGCAAATTCAGACATCTACACCAATTTTGTTGGTGTTACATAATGTTGTTCATTCAGAATGCTGCTTAATTGCACAAGAACTGGCTCCAAATCTCTTAGGACATTAAGCTTATTGTGGCATCTCCACAAGATGGAGGCTGTGAAGCCCAGTTTACATCATCTACTTTACCGCAAGCAAAACAGTACATTTGTATACAAAATCCCTGTATTCAATAAATGTGTACAAAAAATAAAATAAAAATAGAAGAAAGATTCACAAAGATTCACAGACTCCGAAATTTGAACGCAATAAGAATTTGGTTTAAGTTGGGCATGGTCCACATACAGTACACACACACACACACACTCACACACGCGCGGGCACACACACACACACACACACACACACACACACACACACACACACACACACACACACACAGCAATCAAAGCTGATATGGGAGAGTAGCAGCCAGTGGGCACTGAGGCACCCTGCTGATAAAGGGGGAAAGAAGAAGGGAAAACTTCTGTGTGGCTGCAGCAAAGAAAACTAAAAAAAAAAAAAAATCTAAGCAATGCATGAAGTTCACCCTAAAAGCTAAATTAAAATTAAAAGTGACCATTCCACATCAAACACCAGTCTTACAGCAAACACATACAAAAGCAATGTGAAGGACACAGAGGATAAGAGGGGGAGTAGTGATAAAGAAGGAGGAGACACAAAACCCTATTGGGTAATAAAAAGGGGTCACCCAAATAAATAAATCAAGATACAAATGTTAACTAAAGGAGTAATTAAAAAAAAAACCTAATTAAAATCAAACTAATTGTTTATGTATTTCTAGTTTGTTCACAAATCTAACAAGGGAAACAGAAAAAAACTCAAATCACTTGCACAAGAAGAAATGTAATTGGCAACTGGTAGCAACTGTCAGCAATGTTTGGGGCAGAGACATGAAAATCCACTCGGGTTGCTGTGCTGTTCAACTCAGCGCTGTAGTTGTCAAGGTGAACTTTATAGTAGGGCTTCAAAGCTTGTAGCAAAACAGCAACAAATATCTGAGACCATCACTGAAGACATTAAATTCCCTGTGTTGCTGGATGTTCAACATCCTACCCAACATTCTACCCAAAGTCTTCTACTAAACTAACTCACACTTTCTATTTGCAAGCCAAAACTTTGTCTACAAATTATTGCAAGTACACTTTCCAATGCACCCGACTAAACCACAAACAACTAGGAAAATGACAACACTGGTGAATGGGTACAAACAAAATGGAATATCCAGGGGGTAAACCCTGCACCTTCAGCCCAACGTGTAGGGCTACCAATACCCATCTTATCACACCATTATTCCTTGAAGGAGGCACACATTTGTTAGGATATTGATTGCTTATAACGACTGCTGTCCAAAATATCAAAGTGTTTTAACCGCACACCTCAATATAGATTTCTAATGTATCTATTCAGTTTGCACATGGTATGCAAACTCATCCAGTGAAATCAGGTGTAATTTATTTGTCAGTGATTTTGCCTTTCATATTTGTTGTATATATATATTTTTTTTTAACACAGGTCACATTTGCTTCTTATTTCAAATTATCTAAAATAACACAGCACTTTTAGCTTTCACAAATTAAGTGGCTGTTAGATCTTAGTGAAAGATTATGGAAAGCATATACTGTAACACAGGAACAAACCTAGGCTAGTTACCTGATTATACATGTGATCAAAAACAGATTCAAGGTGTCAGAGTAGAAATACCCAGAGGTGGCCAGTTGTTGGAACTATTATTATTTAACACACAAACTATATTCTTGGGGTGTGCCAACTGTGTCTTGGACAGTGGCCCAGCCAGAGGCAAAATCCCAGTCGGACAGCTCTCAACTGTACTTCAGATGTGCATCTTGGTTCCATGAACTACTGAGACAACATATAAAACAGTTTTTATACAAGCTGGTCAAGAGGGCACTTGTACAACCTGCAGGCAAATAGGCTGAGACTTAAAATATCCCTGGTGTTTGTATGTGCATATTGTTCTGTTGCTATTTCCTGACCTTTCAATTCTATGGTCATGATTTGTAACGCTTGGGTAAACCTACAGTACCCTTGATGATAGGTATTATGAAGTTAAATTGTTAGAAAAAGCATCTGAAAATATACTACTATGTGTATTGTAAGATCTTACAATACACATTGCTTTATAAGCATGTACAGTAGCCGTCTTAAACCTAATTCATAGCAGTTGTCCTCATCTCTATTTCATAGCAATAGTGTTCAATCAGCAGCAGCAGCAGCAGCATCTTGATGATAATAATAATAATAATAATTATTATTATTATTAGTAGTAGTAGTAGTAGTAGTAGTAGTAGTAGTATTAATATTGTTGTTGTTTTACACACTTTGCTATCTGAACTAAACTTATGCCAAGTGATCATTTTGATGTTGACAAAGTGCAGCAATAAAGCTCCCGCAATGGTCTCTGTGACACATCAGCAGAACAGTAAAATGAATAGCTTCATATCTATGAGGTAATAATGGCTGAACTTGATCGACTCACATGAGGTAAACAGCAGAATGGTTGCATTTAGTGGAGTAATAAAGCCATCATTCTTCTTTGAACTGGACTGCCATGTTCACACATTCAAAACTACTACAGTATGAAAGTATAAGACGCTACGATAGCTTACTCTTCCTGTTGGGTTTTAGTATACTGCAAATATACTGTATATAGTATAACTGCAAAAAAGGCACTACATCATTGGTTGTGCCTGGGTTATATTTTGTATAGATAATTTTAATAAATCACTTTAACATGGAACAGGAAATTCCTATTTGAACCAAATAAAATGCATACAGTGCCTGCATAAGTATTTACCACCTTAAACTGCTCATGGAAATTGGTTGCACCAGAACTAATAATTTAGGGCAAACATTTTCTTTTGTTTATTATTGAAAAATAATTTTGTTAACTACAGTAAATTGAACATTTGTATCTCTTCAAATTTGTGGTCTGTTTTGTGTGGATTAATGACAAAATATCTCAATTAAGTTGATGCTGGTTTCTAGTCCTAACTGTACAAAATGGAGATAAGTGAAAACATAAAATAATAAACCAAAAGATTATTGAAAACTACAGTTTTTGCTATACTGTAAACAGAATCTTTGTTATATGTCATTATATCACATTCAACAGGCAAAAAAACTGCTTTAACTGAAAACGGAATAGGTAAGTGATTACCGGATCTCTTTTTCAGGGCTAATTGGACACAGAAAATGACTATTAGATGGAAAAAACATTTACTTCAGTCTGTTCAGCAAGTATTGGCTAATTCTTTCTTTGGGCAGCGTTTTCAGTGTTAGCATGATATGAGATTCCATGAAAATGTGCATGAATACAAGCATCAGTAAATTAGTTTTTGTTCATATATCCTCTTATTTAAACATCCTTGAGCTCTTGTTTTTTGTAGTCGCTCAGACTTTCAGGAAAAAAATCAAGCAGTGTTTGCCAAAAACCTACCCTTCTAGTTTTAAGTGAATATTAAAACTGTTTAGAATTTAGTGTTCAATTTCCTGAATTGCTGTTTCATTTTTAGCTTTTTATTTTACAAGGTGTTTAACAGGCCACTCTTCAAATACAGTGTAAAACTAGCACCTGCATGCTGCATAAGTAGAATTAAAAGTTAGTGCTTAGTTATCACTTTAGAAAGAAAAAAAATCAATTCAGAGAAAAAAGGAGTCCCCTAAGGGCTGCAGCTCAATCTGCACATTTTATATCACATTTTGTTCCTGTTTACTGATTATGACCTTCAGGACGATGCCGCTAGTGTCCCGTGGCAGTGATGTTGCAGGCCTTTTGCCATAAAATTCAGGGATATTCAGTGTGTAATGGTCCTTATAGGAATTCAAATCACAACGAGCTGAAAGTTTAATTTCAAGCTTAATTACAGTTCATGCTTAGCTGCTAGCATTTGTGGTGAATCCCCCATTTGATACAAAACACACAGGGATTTTAAATCATGTTTATAAAGAGTAAAAAAAAAGAAAACAAACAAAAAAATGAGAACAGTTAATTGCTTGTATTTCATTAATGAATGAGGATTCCTTTGCGCCTCTCTCTATATGAGGTGACCGGGGATTAGAGAATGGCTTTGTTGACACAAGGAAGAAGAGCTAAGTGTCATGTTTCAATAACTGCTTCAGATTCTGGCTAGAAATCACATTCGGCCATGTGGATTTGCTTGGGCAAAGTCACTTATCATATTTGAATTAAGGTGTCGCAATGACCAGGAAAGACTACTGGCAGAAGATCAAATTTAAGTCTGTGTAGGTCATCAGTAGACATGCACACAAACACACACACACACACACACACACACACACACACTTTACTTCATGAGCAAAATGTTGTGATTAATCCTACACATGCACATGGCCTGTAATTTTCAGTCATCCTGCAGGAAAAAGAAAAATCATCATTTGTTCACCCCTTTAGCACACACACATTATCATCAGCTGCAGGCTGGGGTTACGTGAAACGCGAAGCAAGATAGGATGAGAGTGTGTGGAATAGAGAGAGAGACACAACCAGAATATTCATAGCCTTCTTCATTTCTATTCACAGAGCGAGACAAGCATGGATAAATCTTAAGTCACTCTCCCAGAATGACCTTGAAGATGATGACGTCTGGATACTTCATTTCTACTGTCATATATAATAAAAGCTTAACTCTTCTGTAATCTGTAATGAGAAAGCTGTATAGTAGTTTGATTTATTTTTTTTCCAGATAGTATAGCACATATACAAACTGGATCACCATTATCTGCTAGAGATAATTTGCCTACAATGTATGCAGCCAGTGGACCTTATTTCATTATTCCTACGATGACCTGAATCTAATGAATATAACATCATAAAATCCTCTACATCTTAATTTGGTGGTCTCTAAAGAATGTTCTGCTTTGGTGCACAGTGCAACATGCAGTTTGTAGGAAATTAAAAATAATTAATATACAGTAGACAGCCATAAACCAGCCAATGAAGTAATTTATTATAGCATGTCACTATGTCATAGATAAAATAACAACACTGACAAATTATCATCTGCCATGGTCATGCTTTACATCACAGTAATTTTTTTCTTCTTCATCTTTGATGTTTAACAGTGGTTCGAATCCAGTTTGTTGCATTACCGCCAAATGTAAGTCTCATTCTCCCTCATCTTGACAGTCTTAAAGCCAATTTTCCCATCCAGCATTCCATAAAACTGTAATGTTTCCTTCCCTGATCTTGTTTTGTCTTGTTCAACATCACAGTTCCCATAAAAGTTTAGTTAGCATGAACATACCTTGAACTAACTAAAGTACCTTTAAAGTAACATTAACAAAGAAAAAAATGGAAAAGTGGAATAGTTAACACCTGTATTAACACCTGTATGTTCACACCATCACTAAGTAAATTGAAGCGCATATGTACAGTACATAAGCAATAACAACCATAGTGAATATCTTTGAAGTTTTTAACTGGAAAAATCCATAATTAAGCATTACGAAACAAATTGTAATGTATTTATTTTACTTATTCATGTATTTTACTAAGATGGATCCAGCCTCCATTCCACTGCAGGGGCACAATGCTATGTGTCTAGCTATATGTTTTAGGATCAAAGGATAGAACCTAGAGTTAACACACTTTGTGTGTATTGTCGTATATTGTAAGATATCTTACAATACACATAGTAATATATATTCAGGTGCTTTTTCTAACGATTTTAACTAACATACATCAGTACCACTTGGCCTTGTGTATTTCAGCAGGACAATGGAAAACCACATACTGCAGCTATTACAACAGCATGGCTTCATAGTAAAAGAGTCTGGGTGCTAAATTGGCCTGCCTGCAGTCTAGATATTTTAACTATAGAGAACATTTGGCACATCATTAAACAAACAATATGTCAAACAACTGGAAACCTATATCAGGCAAGAATGGGACCAAATTCCAACACCAAAACTTCAGAAACTCATAACATTAATGTTTGGTAAACATCATGGTAAAGTGTATTTCACTGGTGTATTTGGCCGAGCTTGATTTAACACATAGGCTTTGTTTCATCATAGTCTGCCCACGGGAAGAGAAGATATGCAAATTTTAATTTTAAATGGAAAACAAAATCGGCCTTGAAAAAATTCGCTAATCTCTAAATTCAACATATGGCGCTGTACATTTTTTAATACACGCTTATATGTATTATCTACTTAACTAACGCAATCTCACACATTCATTCTGTGCATTTCACAGTAATGTGTAAAAAATTTTGTTAATTCCAAAATTCAACAGATGGTGTGCATTTTTTAAAACATGCTTATAAGTATGTAAATGAACTCCATGTGAACAAATTTGCGGACACTTCATTATTTAGTTATCATATAAACGCGGCTAATTGTTAAATAAACACTATAACTTTGCTTTATATAAGTTTGCTGTGTACCATTTCCATATCTTCGAAAGGAACATCTTGGACATGTTTACTACCTTAACTGATGATGGTACTTCATTAATCCTGTTTTGTTCCATGTTGCTACTATTGAAACTCTGCTACTGCGTTAAGGAGCTTGAAAACCATGAACAAATTTAATTGCCAATTTTTATACAGAATTATTTCAATATTTCCATATTTCATTTTGTTTTTCAAACTTTGGGAGTGCTATGATTTCCTATTTTCATGTTAACAGGATAACAAACACATTTGGCCCATCCACCACAAGCCATGCTGCTGGCCCTAAGTCATTTGTGCATACCGCTCTGTCCTCATTTCTAATGGAGCAAAGATTTGGATGTAAGACAACCACTCCCCATTGGCTGTCTCAGATAAAAAACATCTCATTCTACTTGCAGAGCATTTGCTTTTTAAATCATAGCATGTCCCAAAGATTGCAGCTCTGCGACAACAGACAACTAATGATACACTTGCTATGCCACTGGGTAATGTGGGTATTGCCACTCTAATGTGTGTGTGTGTGTGTGTGTGTGTGTGTGTGTGTGTGTGTGTGTGTGTGTGTGTGTATGTGTGTGTGTGTGAGAGAGAGAGAGAGAGAGAGAAAGAATGTGCTACAGCATGGAAGCATGTGAATTACACTACAATGGAACATACAGTTGCAAGAACAATTTTGTGGATAATGTGCTGTAAACGATTGTAACATTAGTGTGTAAAAATGTATATGTTCATGTGTCAACTTTGTGTGCTCAGCATATGAAAATTGTTCACTTGTTCTCACCATTCCAACTAATCCCCCGTAGTGCCTTGGCATACTTCATGCCTTTGACGTGCTGTAGCAGATTAGCATGTGACAACTCACTGTGCTGCAGCTCATAGAAAAAAAGCGACAGCCTTTGCAAAAGGTACAGGACTACACTAAAATCTAATATCTTATAATAAACATCAGATCCTTTACTCATAAACATTATGTTCTCATAAACAATACTGTAACCCCTATTCCAGCACCAGATCGCCTTTCTCTTTATGGTGATAGTAACCATAGAAGCAAGCTTTATATCAGTAAACATGTCAAATATTAAATATTACATAACAGTAGTGCAGGCACTATACCAGATTCCCTTACTATTTATGGTCATAGTAACAACAGAGGCAAATTGTACATAAGTAAATACAGCATATCATTTACTGGTACAAGCTGTGAAACTGAAGTGTTGTGTAATTTGTTGCAATGTTAGAATAGTATGGGTTTATACAAATTATATAAATGTTAAACATTTGAGGTTAATTTAACAAACAAAGTAAAATTGCATTGCTTGCCCAAGTTTTACACCCCTTTGCACATCTTAATGCTAGTATTATTTCCTTTTTTCTTTTTTGCTCTTTCTTGTCTTTCAGAAGTGTTCATGATTTAGTGGATTTACTGTTGGTGGACAGTACTTTTCATGTAGATTCTTAATTAGAATAAGATCTGGGCTTCTAACACATTCAAGATCTTGGTGACTACTGCAGAGAATTTTTTGTATAATTAGGATTCATGTTTTGAAGGTGAACCTCCACTTCACTCTGAAGTCAAAGACCTGAAGTTTTTTCTGTAAGCCTGTTCTTTTTTTGGATTGTAGAAAATGTGAAGAGTCTTAAAAATGTAAATAAAATCATGTCATTTAGAAACAACTATATTATTTTTGTAAAGTAAGAACAAGAATCTCTCTGAAGCATCCAAGAATTGTTTTCCCTGTATTTTTTAGGGAGAAAATAGAAACGACTACACCAAGGATTATCCATAATTAGGTTACAGGTAGAGAATAGGATATGTCTTGTTGAAATGAAATCAGTAATACTTTCCTAAATGGAGAATTGTATCTGGGGAGTGATATCAATCCCATTCCACTTATAGAAGCTCATATTAGAATGCAGTGTCTCTGCTTTCTTAATGTAAAGGTTTTCTCTCCAATCAACAAATACACCAAATCTGCTATCTCTTCTATGAAAATGTGAGTTCTTTTTCAAAGATCTTTCAGTGCTGAATCTTTGGGCTTTTGGGTTCCTTTTTATTCATGTGGCCATTTTTTATATTGATGAAAAAGATCAGTGCTTGAACTTATCTTGCTATATCCAAAAATATTTAGTATGGTTGCTGTATATTAAAAAATGTAAAAAATGTTTCCATAGAGTTAGTGTATAGAAAGTGTAGTTTGGGAATCTTTATGAACATGAGTATTATGTATCAATAAACATTCACAGCGTATAGTCTCAGTGACATAAATTTAAGGCCTTTGATAAACATTAAAATCTAGAAGCTAGTTCTAGAACATTAGCAATAGAGGTATGGTATTAATTTCTGTTTAGACTTGACTGGTGAGACAGGTCTTCTGATTTTGTCATCTTCATATATCCTCTTATGGGTGGCAAACATTTTTAACTTTAAAAAGTATATAATAATAATCATAATATACATTGTAAAATAATGTTTTTTGTTTCTTCTTCTTATTATTATTATTATTATTATATCTTCTCCTATGATTAAAAAAGTGATTAGAATTGGGTAGAATTACACATACATTGCCCTGCATGTCACCCCCTGGATTTAACCAAACAAATAGGAAAGATTTGTTTATTTAAAATTTAAATAATGATTTAAATAATTACTGCAGTGCAGAGTAATATGTTTCAGCTGGCAACAAGTTAGTTAACCCTAACTGATGCAGTGAAAAGCTTCTCGTTTCTTGACAACCATGTCAGAAGATATATCCTGTGATCATTGCGAAGATGTTATTCTGTTCCAGAAGGATCAGGTTATTGGCCTGCATAAAGCAACTAAGGAGACTGCTGAAACTACTGTGGGTTTAAGATCTGGGGTTGCTTCTGGTAGTGAGGTTGAGCAACGTTATGTCCCCAAAAAATAAGGCCAGCGAATGATCGGTACATACTGAACGACCCATTGATAGGATTTGTTTTTCTTCCCTGAAGGCACAGGCATATTCCAAGATGATGATGTGAGGATTCATCAGGCCCAAATTGTTAAAGAGTGGTTCAAGGAGCATGAGACCCACAGAAAGACCAATGCAGCAAAAAACATCAATGCTGGCAACAATAGAAAGGCACCAGAACAACCAGTGCACCACAGCCCACCATGCACAGGGCCCAGCAGGCAACGGACTCTGCCTGTTTGTTTTCATGCTTGGTTAATAAATTAAAAACAAATTTGTTCTGTAAGGATAATGCCATGCTCATGACTAATTCTCTCTCTCTCTCTCTCTCTCTCTCTCTCTCTCTCTCTCTCTCATTTTCGATGTTGATGATGTGGCAGTGGAATCACAAAATGAGGTGACATAATGTTATTAGATTTCAGTGAAGTACCTTTTTTTCTCTAACCTGAAGAAGCAGCTTCTATTTGTTTCACACTTTTAAAACTATGTTGTTTCTATAGTTAAGCCTGTGCTTACTGTAACACTTTCTGTCATTATCATCTTGTTATACATATTTTGACTGTAATGTACTAGTCATTATAAGCATCCTAAAGCACTTCCAGCAAGATTCATTTATCATTATGTATAAGTTCATAAGTATGAACAGTTTGTGAAGGAACTGGTGTTTTTACTAATGGTCAACAGTACAGCATTCATGCTCTTAATTACCGCACTGATCTGATTTTTATGCACAGAAATGTGTGTTTGGCAAGACTAATGTCTGTTTTAATTTCAGAAAATATACTGTATGTCTCAAAACCTACAGTGACAAACACTCAAAGTTTATCTACTTATTACAAGTGAAGATAATTTGTAACTTTAAAGGTATTTAAATCTGAACATTCTTCTCCCTTAGATTATAGTTGTGCTTGCTTGTATTTTTATGCATATATCTGCTGATGAAACATATAGTGATGATGCACTTAATCCTCTGTAGTATCCTTCTAATATTACAAATACTGTACCAAATCAGTCATAACAATACAACGCAAAACATTATGCCCATTAAAGTGTGGGGTCCCCTTGTTCCACCAGGGCAGGCCTGGCCACTCATGGTGTGGTTCCACAGGGCCTCTGTGGTGTGATGTAATGTCTGTATGTATAAGGTAAAAAGGCTGAAAATCATAATGTAACAATAGGAGTAATCAAATTATGATTAGATACCAGTAATCTCAGTAATATGGACATTATCATAAATAATAGTAAAAATGTTGTCTTAATAATGGCTTGTATGCAGTATTCTTTTAAGCAGATCTTGTATGTATGTTAAAATTAAGATGGTGGCTAGTGTTTCATGGTTAAGATGTTTCTTATATCTCTAACACAACTTAAAAATGACACACCCTGTCACAATAACAACATGAAACATGCATCTATTTAAATTAGCTTGAGAGGAGAAAAATACAAAAGGCTTTTTTTTAATTTGTACTTGAAAGGGAAGGCCTTGCTAGCTATGCTTGATTAGCAGATAACACACAGTACGTTACACTTGATTATACAGCAGCACTATTGTGCTTCATTCTCATTTCTTGATGTGGCTGATGAGACTTAATCAGCCCTGCTTTAATCAATGGTAGGGTCAAAAAAAATTTAAGAAGAAAGAATAATATTACAAGGTCTTCCCACAATCATTTCCTATGCAGATTAGTGTGTAATGAGGCTGTGAATTAAAACAGATCAGTGCAATGCCATGCAAACAGGTGATGACTCACAGCAGTGCACAAAATGAAGACCCTGGATCTGAGAACACCCTAGTTCAAGAGTTCAGTCGGTTTTAGATATTGCTTTTATTGATTACTGGATTTCTTCTAAGTGAAGGGTCTAAATTTGGTGCATTGTCTGACTGTGCTGCATCACTGAATTGACATAAGTTAAATCACACCTCTTATTTTCTTCAAGCACTTCGACTAGAATTGATGGATGATATGAGACATACACCTCATATCATCCATATCATCATGGGTATTCTAATAAATAAACATGTACAGTTTACTTTCTGCATAGTCATGAGTCTAAATATGTTTTTAATAAATTATTAATGCTTTGTTAACCTTACTACACTGTAAAAAAAAAAAAAAAAAAAAAATTTTTTTTAAACGGTCAAATAACTGGCAGCAACGGCTGCCAAACAAAAACCGTACAATTAAGGTAAAATATTCTAGTTCATATTATGCTCAAAAACATAAAATTTACAGAAATTATTTTATCTTTTACAGAGAAACACCGTTATTTTACAGATTTTCCCTAAATTTATACGATTAAACACCTTCATTAAACGAACAGCACTAGAAGTTTAGCAGTGAAACACCGTTATTTTACAGATTTTTGCTAAAAATTTATACGATTTAACACATTCATTAAAACAGCACTAGATGTGTAGCAGCAAAATGTTTTTATTTTACAGTTTTTTCCCAAAATTATTACAATCAAACACCTTCAATAAAGCAAAAGCATTAGACATTTAGCAGGGAAACACTGTTATTTACAG
>JAQMYG010000033.1:27661547-27676448 GCA_030014215.1 Clariallabes teugelsi
AAATAATTCTTTTGATTGTGTAAAGCTGCTTTGCGACAATGACAATTGTTAAAAGCGCTATACAAATAGAATTGAATGTTTATAGAATTTGTTCAGTTATTCTTTGCATGCTGTCCATGAATATAAATGATTTAATAAGCCATCAATACTAAATAAAATATATTTGTTTTCATACTAACAAGTGTGTGAGTGTGTGTATGTGTGTCTGTGTGGCACTCTGTCCAGGATGTACTCCACCTTGTGCCCTTGGGATATGATGCAGGCCCTCGCGACCCTGAATACAGAATTAAGCGGTATACACAATGAGTGAGTGAGTGTTTTCATCCTTTGAACATTGAATTTTGTCAGTCATTTTGGAGGTCTTGGGCACATCTTAAAGAGCAAAATACTTCAATAAGTTTGGTTTAAGGCATTTCACTTTGACTTTTGATCAATACAGGTATTCCAAGGTTACCTGGCAGAGCTTACAAAATACCCATGTACAATGTCTTGGTGTCCACAGATAGCTGCTTACTTGACTACAGTGTGGTTGCCTACATTAGCGTGAGAAGCTTGATTTATGTGCACATTACACAGACTTTACTTTGGGGTCAAGTCTACTAGGACCTGTGTCCCAGTTCATAGTGTGAATGCATCAATAAGCACCAATAGACCGTATTCTCTGCTTGCTCTCTTTTGTTCTCTGCCTTTTCTAGCATGCTGCTCGTGCCCCGCTGACTGGTTACCATCTTGCTCCTCCTCCCTCATTCACCTGCTTGCACCATGGTTGTATTCGTACACTTTGTGTGATTCAATATGATACTCGCATTCTCTCCAGTTAACCAGATTTTTAAATATGTTTTTGCATTACTCCATACAGTACATTGAGTGTAACAGTTAACATGCCCACTAATTAAGTACATCAGTATTTTACCAAAGATGACAGTCATGTTCTAAAGTTCTAACCCCCTTTTTTAATTTGACATGTTTTTGTATGAAAAAATGTAAAAAAAAATAAATAAATAAATAAAAATCATCGAACCATAGCGAGTCTTAATATTAGGCAAATACAACCTTTGATGAACATAAATTTTTTTTTAACTGTCTCTAAAGGAAAAAAAAACATGTGGTGGGCAATACTAAATACCACCTTACTGCTTCCACAAGACTTAAAAGGGTAAGTTGTAGTCGGGTGTCATCAATCATCAGCCATTGATTAGTGGATTATCAGCAGGTGTGTAGACCTCTATAAAAGCAGAAGTTTGGGCAGTTTGCTGGTCTGGAGCATTCAGGGGTGTGTTATATACACACATAAGCTATGGTCTTAGAGAAGCAATTGTTGCTGCACATTGATCTGAAAAGAGTTATAAACCATTTCCGATCAATTTGGAGTTTACAGTGAGAAAGACTATTCACAAGTGGAAAACATTCAAGGCAGTTGTCAATCTTCCCAGGAGTGGACATTCCAGCACATTCACCCCAAGGTCAGGCTGTGCAGTGGAACCCTCGATGTGCCATGGGCTATACACATTCCAATAAAAGCAAAACACACACACAAAAAAAATCTAGAACAGGAAAAAAAAAAAAAAATCTCCAAAGGTATGTCTCTGCCTACTACTATATCCTGCCAACTATGCCACTAATGTGGCACTGCCTTGAGCCATATGATTTATAATATCAAGTAGCATGCCAGACTACGCTACCTGGGGACATAAAAATATGTACAAGCTGCAAGATCAATGTAACACATTTCCCATCACAGTTAAGTAGTAAAAAGAGAGGCAGAAGCATGTCTTTGAGTTAAGTGTGCAGGTTTAATGAATCTCACTCTATTTACATTTTTAAAAACAATCAGCTGCTGAAAAACATCTGTTGACTTAAGTTGTCAACTAACTGACTTTTCTTTTGCATCTTAGTCATGGCCAGTGAGCTTCAAGAACTGAGAGACCTTGTGTGGCAACTTCAGAAAGACAATGAGTTTCCCCTGCAAACAACAGCCCAGCCCCAAGTTGGCCTGAGTACTTCTGTATCTTTCCTCCTGGAGGTTCTTTCTAACCTTGTTCCTACTGAAAGAAAATTACTGTACTGTACATCCCTTGACAGAGGAAAAACACCCAATGTTTAGAGTTAACTCTGGTATAAGTATTGACAAATTGATTAAAAAAGTGCCACCACAATCTGGGCCCAGTGCTCACTCGGGCCCAGGGTCCCAACCCTCGGTGGCATAGTGGTTAGCACAATGGCCTTGCACCTCCAATTACCTCCGCAATTACGGGCAATTTGGGAACACCAATTAGCCTAACACAGAATGTGGTAGCCAGTTCATGTGAAAATAGAACCACACTTTCAGAATCTGAGTCCTGGAATATGCCTGTGTCATTAGGGAAGAAAAACTCCATTAATGTGATAACCATTTTACTGCCACATAATATTGCTGAGCCCAGACCTGATCAACTGAAGGAACCTCAGATCATGACACTGATCTATGAGCTTTGTACTGTGGTCACTGTGCATGGTCATGTGAAACCTACAATCAGGACTTTTAAAGTCTGACTGGATGGGGCTGACTCCGCTCACCAGCAACAATTCTCACATACCATACAGACTGGACTGAATTTGCCACCCATGCCAACACTGACCCAGAAACCAGCATTAAAATCTACCACAATTCTGTTCTCCATCACATTAACAGGTGTATGGATCGGGAAACCACACAAAGAAACACCATATCCTTTCCCAATCAGAAGCCGTGTATGAACCCGGGAGATCCGCCTTCTGCTCTAAGCATTTAACACAGTCATCAGGTCTGGAGACAAGGAGGCCTACAGCAACCCCAGAGACAATCTGAGAAGGGAAAGCTGCAAAGCCAAACATGTAAACAAAGAGTGGATTGAGGAGGTCTTCAACTGTGCCAACCCCTGACACATGTGGCGATAAATTCACAGGCAATCACTGATTTCAAACCATCCAGCAGGGCACATTAAACGTGCTCTGTCTCGCTCCCTGATAAACTCAACTTCTTTTATGCTTGTTTTAAAAAGGGGAACATAGAGCCCATGCTTAAAGTCACGACCAGGTGAGCAGCCTCTCTCACTCTCCACCTCTCAACTGTGTGCTACTCTGAGCAAGGTGAATGTACAGAAAGCAATCTTTCCCTAATGAAACCCCCAGGGCCGAGTATTCAGAGCATGTGTGGAGCAGACTGGATGTTCTTCATTGTCACAGGAGTGAGATAGGTCTGCTCGAGGCTAGTCTCGGACACGTTTGTGGACCAGGCACGGTTGCGGTTCTGGAGGATGTGGGAAGTGGTGAGGTGTGTCTTTAGCTGTTTGAATGCTGTGTCTTCTTCCTTCTGTGTCCAGCACACCTTCTCCGGTAGGCCCTTTTCCAGGAGGTCTAACTAAGGACAAAACGACGATTCAATTTAATTAAATTTTATTTGTATAGCGCTTTTAACAATTGTAATTGTCACAAAGCAGCTTTGCATAATCAAAAGAAAATTATGGAAATGTGTATGAAATGGGAAAAATGTGTATAAATCAAAATGATTAGATAGTCCCTCTTCTGTGTGTTAAGAGAAGGAGATATAGCATTTAGGTATGGTCACAGTCACCTATTGTATAAGGTGAATGTATATTTAGTGCAGAGTGCAAGCAGGGATTATGACAGTATGATTAAAAGAGAGAGCCAGAAGGAATGAGGGTTCCCTCAGATGTAAAGAGTGAATGTGGAGAAGACAGCACCATGAACATACCAGTTCACCATAATACGGAGTATGAGTATGAGTCCCACAGATCTGTTTCTTTACCCAAGAAAAATCTATTCACAAAAATGCTTGGCTAAATAAATAGGGTTTAACCTAGACTTAAACACTGAACTGTGTCTAAGTCCCGAACATTAATTGGAAGGCTATTCCATAACTTAGGGGCTTGTAAGAAAAAGCTCTGACCCGTGCTGTAGTTTTCATAATATGATATACTGACAAGCAGCCTACATTCTTTGATCGAAGTAGGCATGTCGGATCATAAGACACTAGCAGTTCACTCAGGTACTGTGGCACGAGACCATTCAATGCTTTATACGTCAAAGTAATATTTTAAAATCGATGCTAAATTTCACTGGGAGCTATTGCAATGTGGATAAGAAACAGTATGGGTGACGCGCTCATATCTTCTGGTTCTAGTGAGGACTCTCGCTGCTGCATTCTGAACTAACTGAAGCTTGTTTATGCACCTAGTAAGGCAATGCAATGGTCAAATCTAGAGGTAATAAATGCATAAACTAGTTTTTTCTGCATTGTTTAATGAGAATATATACCTTATCTTGGCAATATTACTGAGATGAAAGAATGCTGTCCTGGTAATATTATCTACATGAGTTTAAAATGAAAGACTGGAATCTATAATCACACCCAGGTCTTTTATTGTTGCACATCATAGAACAGAAACGCCATCCAAAGTTACAGTATGATCAAAAAACTTGCTTCTACTGTACGTAGCTGCACGTGGTCCTATGACCAGAACTTCTGTCTTGTCAAGATTAAGCAAAAGGAAGTTAATTAACATCCAGTCTCGTATGTCCTTCACACATTGCTAAACATTATTTAGCTGTTAACTAATTCCATGATTATGAATTATGTTGCCCAGAGGAAGCATGTAAAGAGAAAAAAGCAGTCTTCACTTGAGAACAGGTAGAATAGTTACCATTTAAATCTACACTGATAATGATCAGCTACCTAATGTAACCTAAGCAAAGAGACGCAACCCTGATCAGAGGCCAATAGGTCATTTACTACTTTAACAAGTGCTGTCTCTGTGCTGTGATCAAGCCTAAATCCTGAGTAATACAGTTCATGTATGCTATTTCTATGTAGATTTGAACTTACAGTAGCTGCTGTGCTACTATCTTTTCCTGTATCATAGCAATAAAGTTAAGGTTTGATATCGGATTTCTTAATTAGTGGTTTAATACGTGATTTTGGAACATACCCACTGCTGAGTGAAGAATTATTTTCAACAGGGGTTCCATTATTGCTTGTACTATCTGCTTGAGAAATTGTGTTGGTATAGGATCTAATTCACAGGTTGATGATGATTTTGCAGAATCTGTAGGCTGCGCTTAGGACCAGGCTGTCACCACTTTCATCTCTTGTGGCTTCTGCAGGCCACATCCAATCCAATACCCGATGTACTGTGCCTCGGTCAACCCCAGATGACACTTTCGGGGGTTCGCCGCAAGCCCCTTCTTCAGCAACTCGCCGAGCACTTGGTTAATGTGGTGTAGATGATCCTCCCAGCTATTTGAATGGATTACTACATTGTCCAGGTAGGCAGTGGCATGGGTTGATGATTATGCAATATGATATCCATTAGCTGCTGGAAAGTAGCTGGGGCACCATGGAGACCACAGGGAAGAGCCCGGTACTACCAGTGGCCGCCCTAGTTGTGAAAGCAGTTTTTTCCTTAGCTTCTGTTGTGAGGGCTACCTGCCAGTAGCCCTTGGTGAGATCTACTTCGGAGATGAACCGGACCTTCCCCAGTCGGTCTACGGGATTATCTACATACGGAAGTGGGTATGCATCAAAGGTGGAAATGGCGTTCAGCTGTAGCCGCCCCCACCTCGGCTGCTCAGACCACATCTCTGTTATGCTATTTCCAGCATACAGACCACTCGTCAGGCATTCAAAACCGGTTCTGAAGCAGGTGAAAACCTGGCCAGCAGGAGCCATCTCTGCTCTTCAGGACTGTTTCAAGAACACTGACTGGAACATGTTTAGGGAGGTTACGACTTACGGCTTGGAGGAGTACATGTCATCAGTAACAAGCTACATCAACAAGTGCACCAACTTCACTGTCTCAAAGAGCATCATCTCACGACCCAACCAGAAACCGTGGATTACTGCAGAGGTGCGTGCACTTTTGAGGACCCGAGACTCTGCCTTCAGAGCGGGGGACAAGGTGGCCCTAAGAACAGCAAGGGCAAAACTGTCCCGGGCCATCAGAGAGGCGAAGCGCGTACAAGCCCAGAGAATCCATAACCACTTCAGGGACAGCGGTGACACACGCCGCATGTGTCAGGGCATACAAGCCATCACCAACTACAGGACAACATCACCTGCCTGTGCCAGTGACGGACGTGTGTGCAGAACGACGTGACTGCGAGGAAGACCACCCCTCCTCCGAATGACCAGGTGCTGTGTCTCACAACAGCTGATGTGAGGAAAACTCTACGCAGAGTCCATCCACGTAAAGCTGCTGTGCCATCCCAGGCAGAGTGCTCAGAGAATGTGCAGAACAGCTGGCAGATGTTTTCACCGACATCTTCAACATTTCTCTGAGCAGCGCCATCGTTTCCACATGCTTCAAGTCTACCACCATAGTCCCCATGCCGAAGAAGCCTTCAGTGTCCTGTCTCAATGACTACCGCCCTGTTGCATTCACACCCATCATCATGAAGTGCTTCGAGTGGCTCGTCATGAGACACATCAAGACCCTGCTGATTTCAGATTTCAGTTCAGCATTCAATACAATCATCCCCCAGCATCTGATCGGGAAGCTGAGCCTATTGGGCCTGAACACCTCCCCTCATCCACCAGCACCACCACACTGAGCACTGGGGCCCCCCAGGACTGTGTGCTCTGTCCCCTGCTGTTCACGCTGCTGACTCATGATAGTGTAGCGACACACAGCTCCAATCATATCATCAAGTTTGCTGATGACACGACCGTGGTGGATCTCATCAGCAAGAACGACGAGTCAGCTTACAGAGAGGAAGTGCAGAGGCTAACAGACTGGTGTAAAGACAACAACCTGTCTCTGAACGTCGATAAGACAAAAGAGATGGTTGTTGACTTCAGGAGGACACAAAGTGATCACTCTCCACTCAGCATCGACAGCTCTTCTGTGGAGATCATCAAGAGCACAAAATTCCTGGGTGTCCACCTGGAGGAGAACCTCACCTGGTCCCTCAACACCAGCTCTCTGCACAAGAAAGCCCAACAACATCTTTTCTTCCTGAGAAGGCTGAGGAAGGCCCAGCTTCCACCACCAATCCTCACCACCTTCTACAGAGGAACTATTGAGAGCATCCTGAGCAGCTGCATCACTGTCTGGTTTGGGAATTGTGCCATATCAGACCGCAAGACCCTACAGCCCATAGTGAGGACAGCTGAGAAGATCATTGGGGTCTTGCTCCCCTCTGTCGAACACATCTACACCACATGCTGCATCCGCAAAGCCACCAGCATTGTGGCTGACCGGACACACCCCTCACACTCACTCTTCACCCTCTTGCCATCTGGAAAAAGGTACCGAAACATTCGGGCACTCACATCCAGACTATGTAACAGTTTTTACACACAAGTCATCTGTCTCCTCAACACAAAGGGACTGGACTGATACACACACACACACACACACACACACTAATCATCCAGATGAACTAAATAACATCAGGACTGAACTGATAAACACACACATGCACAATCACCCTGATCAACAACCATCTCAAAATTGTTCACATTTGGGCAAATGTCTACCATGTACTGTATGAGCTATGCAGCAATAGCTCCTGTGATGGCCCTGTGGCACACACCAGTTTTCATATATATAGTTGCAAGCTACAATGAGCGGGCCCAAGCACCTGTGCCATTGCCACCGGCGCACCTTTTGAGCATGTTATGACCTCCAAAAAGACAATGCTTCCTGGATGCACTGAACAATTACATTTTCATTCAATTAAATTTGATTTGTATAGTGCTTTTAACAATTGTCATTGTCGCAAAGCAGCTTTACACAGTCATAAGAAAATTATGGAATCAAATTGATTAGATTGACCCTGATGAGCAAGGCAAGGGCGACGGTGGCATGGAAAAACTCCCTGAGATGGCAATAGGAAACCTTGAGAGGAACCAGACTCAACAGGGAACCCATCCTCAATTGGGTGATAATGGATATAAAGGATTGATCTGCAGTGAACCTGTGTGCCTTTTGAGCATGGTAACACCTCTAAAAAGCACCTGATTATAGCATATGTGCACTCTCAGAAAAAAAGGTACAAAGAGGTACAAATATTGATCCTCGAAGAACAGTTTTGTGCCTTTTTGATAAATGTACCCTTAGTGGTATGGAAAGTACCTCTCACAATTTTTCTAGCTTTTAATGTACAACGTTTATTTGAAGGTACATAACTGTTCTAACATAAAGGGTACAGAATGTTCTGGACAGTGGGAGGAGTTAAGCTTTTCCTCAGAACAACATTGAGACTCCAGCAAGCTGTTACCATGGGTGAGTTATTAAGTCTTACATAATCCTTATTCTGATAATATAAAAGTGATATTATTTTATTTTCCTCAATTTGGATAACTTTGAAAGACAATGCTTCATATAAGCTGGCCAATGTCATTTACATAGCTTAGTGTAGCATGTAGATAACACTGCTTATCATGCTAACTTACTGCCTTATGTGGCTTAGCACAAATGTTAGCTCACGGTGGCTAAGCTAATGCCTTATGTAGATTACAGATGTTCATTAATATCAGTGGTGTAAATGTTTTAATGTGTTTCACCTGTTTTGGGTAGCTTTAGCTTATAGTGGCTATTTGGTTTAGTTTTTGGCTTATGACACTGCTATTTATAATGTTATTTAGCACAAACACTTTAGCTCCAGTTGGCTAAATACTGCATTTAAAAAAAAAAAAAGTTTGTTATTGTATGACTTGTGTTGTCTTTATGCATGTGATTGATGATGATACTGTATGCATTTGTTTACAGACAGTCTATTACTGTTTCACTCTTGTATTTTTAAAGTGGATGGACACACGATAAATCAATTTCTCAATCCTGGACATCTTTTTTCTGAGTAGATTATGCATGAGGGAAAGAATTAGCTTTTTTGCCTGTCAGTTAACTATATTCTGCTTAACTACAAACAAAAAATATATGTTTCTTTTGCTCTGAAAAAAATGGATCAATGCAATGTTATTTTGTGGATAAAAATGAATTTAAAGGATGTATTGTATTGTTAACAGTTATATTGAAAGTTACATTGTAGATGGAAAATTGTATTTTATAATGTATACTGTACAATTTTAGCGTGATTGTATTTTTTAAAGGGTTTCCAGCTAATAGTTTAATAGTTTTAGTTTAAATATGGAAGATGTTTTTTTCTGAATATTTTACTGTAATCTAAGGCAGTGTTTAAACATATGCATTTGATACATGTTCATAGTCACTGATAATAACTTGATTGAATGTCTTATTCAATGGCAAAATTTACTAGGGACGTTACTTTTTAAAGTAGACAAAATTACTTTCTTTAAAAAGTAATCAGTTGCATTACAGTGTTACTTTCTGATAAAAGTAACTAGTTAGAGTACTTTTCCATTGCAGAAAATTAACACTCCTTTGTGATTCCTCATGACTAAAACAATATGCCAGACCTTTATAATTATTTTACCATCATCACTTAGCAAAATTTGGCCAATAATCTGTTAACTACTAAAACCTCTATCTCACCAACGCGGTTTCGCACGGTGGCCGTAAGTACAGTTTATCATGATTCACCGCAAGTTTTGGTGCTGTGATTAGGTTCCCATCTTTCCGCACCTCAGTCCTCGCATAGTTAAACCGCATCGATGAGATAGGGGTATCTTCTTTGTCTTTCGGCTGTTCCCTTTCAGGGGTCGCCACAGAGAACCATCTACCTCCATCTAAACCTTTCGCTGGTCTCACCACTGTCTCGAACACCTTTCCTTTCATTCTCGCTGATACTCTTTTCCACCCGTTTCAACCTGCCTGCACACGCCACTTCACTTCATTTCCACACTCACCATTACTCTGGACCATTGACCCTAAGTACTTAAAGTCCTGCACCTTTTTTTTATATATTTTTTTTTACCTCTGCTCCCTGTAGCCTTACCATTCCACTTAGGTCCCTCTCATTCACACACATGTATTCCGTCTTTGCTGTGGCTAACCTTCATTCCTCTGCTTCTCCATCATCATCCTCAAAGCAAATACTGCAGCTGATTTCTAGGTATGAAACCATATTGCTGCTTACAAATGCTCACCTCTGCCCTCTAGCTTCCACTACTCTTTCCCACAGCTTTATGCCTCTGTAATTGCCACATCTCTGCACATCTCCCTTGTTCTTAAAAATCGGCACCAATACTCTTCTCCTCCATTCCTCTGGAATCCTCTCACTCTCCAAGATCTTGTTAAACAAACTAGTCAAAAACTCTACTGCCACCTCTTCTAAGCACTTCCATACCTCCACAGGTATGTCATCAGGACCAACAGCCTTTCCACTCTTCATCCTCCTCAACACCCTCCTCACCTCACTCTTACTAATATTTGCTACATCCTGCTCCACAACAGTCACCTCTTCTACTTTTTGTTCTCTTTCATTTTCCTCATTCATCAACTCTTTAAAGTACTCCTTCCATCTTTCCATCACCCTCCTGGCATCTGTCAGTACATTTCCATCTCTATCTTTAATCACTGTAACCTGCTGCACGTCATTCCCGTCTCTATCTCCCTGCCTCTCCAACCTGTACAGATCCACCTCTCTCTCCTTACTATCCAATCTAGCATACAAGTCCCCATATGCTCTGTTTGGCCTTTGCCACCTCTACCTTCACCTTACGCTGGATCTCCCTGTACCTTCAGTCCTCTCAGTGTCCCATTTCTTCTTAGCTAGTCCTTTCCTCTGTATATACTCCTGTACTTTCTTGTTCCAGCTGTACTGCACTTTGTCCTTTCCTGATGATACACCAAGTACCCTTCTTCCTGTCTCGCTGATCACATTGGCTGGAAAGTTGTACAGTCAACTGAAAGCACCTCCTGACCACCCATAGCCTGTCTCAACTCCTTCCTGAAGACTACACAACATTCTTCCTTTTTCAACTTTCACCACTTTGTCCTCTGCTCTGCCTTTGTCCTCTTCACCTTCCTCACCACCAGGGTTGTTTTACACACCACCATTCTGTGTCGTCTGGTTACACTCTCCCCTACCAACACTTTGCAGTCACTGATCTCTTTCAGATAACAACTCCGACACAAGATGTAGTCCACCTGAGTGCTTCTGCCTCCGCTCTTATAAGTCACTCTATGTTCCTGCCTCTTCTGGAAGAAAATATTCACTACTGCCATTTCCATCCTCTTTGCAAAATCCACCACCATCTGTCCTTCTACATTCCTGTCCTGAAGACCAAACCTGCCCATCATATTTTCATCACCTCTGTTCTCTTCCCCGACATGTCCATTGAAGTGTGCACCAATCACCACTCTCTCAATTCTGGAGATGCTCTGCATCGCTTCATCTAACTCAACCCAGAATTTCTCCTTCTCTTCCAAATCACATCCTACTGTACCTGTGGGGCATAATCACTAACAACATTAAATATCACATGTTCAATTTCCAGCTTCAGACTGATCACCTTATCTGATACTCTTTTCACCTCTATATCATTCCTAACAAACTCATCTTTCAGAATAACTTTTACTCCATTTCTTTTCCTAGGGTTAGGGTTCCTATCCACGCCATGGTAAAACAATTTGAACCCTGATCCTAAGCTTCTAGCCTTGCTACCTTTACACCTGGTCTCCTGGTCACACAGTATATCCACCTTCCTTTTTTGGATCATATCAACCAAATCTCTTGATATGGAAGTGATATTTGTGATTTGCATCATTGATTTGGCAAATGTTTTACGTCGGATGCCCTTCCTGACACAACCCTCTGCATTTATCCAGACTTGGGACTGGCACAAGAAGACACTGGATTACCCTTTTGGTTGTACCTTCATCATTATGACTGGTTACAAGAATTTGGTCTCATCTAACTGCATTTTACAGGGAAAACCTGGAAGCCTCTGCACATGATTCTGGCAAACTCCACAATATCTTCTCCTCCTACTTAACCCACTGTCTCCTCCTACCCTATCTCCTCTGACTGCTGATGCCAGTCCTTTGCTCCCAAACCAACCCCTACACCAGAACGGCAGGACCTCCCCTCCACTCTCTTAGCAGAATTTTCCAACCTGTCAACTGATGAGATTCAGCAGATTACCTCGTCATCCCATCCCACCACCTGTTCATTAGACCCAATCCCTTCATCACAACCATCATCAACTATTCCATTCATCTGGTCATGTTCCTGCTGATTTTAAGGCAAGGGTTATTCCCATTCTCAAGAAACCCTGCCTGGATCCAGCAGGTGTCAGCAACTATCGCCTGGTATCGCTTCCCTCTTTTATTTAAAAAATTCTTGAAAAGACTTGTTTCAAACAAATGTCTCTTTCATCTCTCACAACATTAATGATCCCAACCAATCCGGATTCAAGAAGGCACATTCCACAGAGACTGCCCTTCTGAAAATGAACCACAATATCCTATTATCTATTCTTACAAGTCTTGGAATCTGTGGAACATCATGGCAATGGTTTGCTTCTTACCTAGAAGGTAGGTTGCATGAGGTGACATGGAGGGATCCAAATCTGCCCCATGCAGACTCTCTACTGGTGTCCAACAGGGCTCAGTAATTGGTCTTCTTCTGTTTTCCCTCTAAACCCGGTCTCTTGGTAAGGTCATATCATCGCATGGATACCATTGTTATGCAGATGACGCGCAACTCAGGTTGTCTGGCAGACATCTCATCCTGGATAGCAGCTCATCAGCTGAAGTTGACTCTGAGTAAAACCGAACTTTTGTTCATCCCCCGGTCAAAAACTTGTGATTTCCCTGGACAACAATCAGATCACTCCTTCAGCTACTGCTTGCAATATTAGCTTTACTGTGGACAATCGTCTGTCATTTTCCTCACAGGTCGGAAACCTTACTCATTCTTGTCAATTTCTTTTTTACAACATCAGAAGAATCCGTTTATTTCTTTCTTCACAGGCTACCCAGGTGATTGTTCAGTCCCTTGTTATTTCAAGACTGGACAACTGCAACTTATTCCTCATAGGTCTTCCTCTGTCCAACATTTGACCTCTTCAATTGATCCAGAATGCAGCTGCACCAACCTTCCAAAGTTCTCCCACTCCACCTCACTTCTCCACTCCCTGCACTGGCTTCCTGTAGCTGCCTGCATCAAATTCAAAACCCTGATGCTCGCCTACACAGCTAAAAATGGCCCAGCACACACTTACCTCTCAGCTTTAATCACGCACCGCACCACACTCCCTCCGATCCTTCAGCACTGCTCGTCCCACCATCTCTCAGGGATGACATTAATCCAGACTCTTTTCTGTTCTGGCACCTACTGTAGGTGGTGAAATGAACTTCCTCTAGATGTCTGTACAGCTGAGTCTTTGACAATCTTTAAATGATGACTCAAGACGTATCTGTTTCTTCAATACTTGGATGTAATATAAAATTCTCTTTAACCAGTAATTTAGTAATAAAATGAACCAAAGGGCAGCTGCATACTACAAAAGTATTGCCTACTTCAAGGGATCTTTTTTACCTGTATGTATGTTCTCACCAAATCTGCATGTTTCTAAAAATTTATTCTTTTGCAGGCAAATGAGAAGACAAATGCATAAAAGAAATTAACAGTTATCTACAGTACTAACATCCTTTTCATTAATGTCCAAAATAAAAAATTATTTACTCACTTATAGAATTTCTTGTGCCAGTAGCGGTTATAATGCCAGCAGGTCATAGCCTAACACTGCAGATGAATTTGATATACACTCATTAGGCATGGCTAAAATAGCAGTGAAAGAAGCACTATTCAATATGGTGGTGCTGCTCAACCACCGTTGCAAATTCATTAGACTGGCAACATCCTGTGTAGTCCATGTAAGATATCTATAGAGTGATCCTTTCCCTTCCTTTTGTAGTCGATGATCAGGAAGAGCACAACCTGTTGCACTCAGCAGCCCAGCATGTCTGAATGATCGTAAAGGCCTGTGTCCACACAGAATAATGCAGTGTCATTATATAATGCATTAAATGGCACACAAGAAACCACTAACAGTAATTATCTCCAACAGGAAATTTAGCACTGAAATTAAGCCAACGCTTCAATTTGTCCTTATGGATATTCCCTCCAAATGGAACATGAGTCAATAAAAATAGGAAATAGTCAGACCAAAGTAATCTTCAATTAAATTTATTTTATAAGTAACAATAAGGGCCTATTTACCACTAAATTAATCCCCAAGGAAGCAATTAAATACACACTAGCAGCTAATTTAAATAATTGGCATTGGCATCAGTGTTTGCATTTAGACCAAACATTTCTAATGTGGCCTTTTAGAGTTCAAACTAGGAAGTGATTATGAAACATCACAACTTTTACACATGATTTAAAAAGCCTTGCTTTTATTTATCATCTACCAGTGAACATACTGTATAGGGGATTCAACAATCTTGTTGTTCCTTAAACTATGGCTATTTAGTAACAATGCTGGAATTAATTTATAGCATATGCTTTGACTTACATCTTAAGAAATACATAGGCCAAATAAATAAATAAAAAAGAGCAGTGGGTATGCTGGCAGTGAGTGTTCATTTGAAGAAAAAGTCTGAAAAAAAAAAAAGATTAAAGCTTAAGGCAGAAGGGGCTTAGATCAGTACTTGTAATATGCTAATTGAAGGAAGGACTATTTTATGCTGCATGGTATTTTTGTGCCATGCAAAGAAGGTTGTAAAAAAGAAATAAATAAGCAAATAAACAAACAAATGAATAAATCTATATCTGCTAACATATTACTTTGTCATTGTGCAATGTGTGTGTTTGTGTGTATATACAGGGGTTGGACAATGAAACTGAAATGCCTGATTTTAGACCACAATAATTCATTAGTATGGTGTGGGCCCTTCTTTAATTAAAATAAAAATTTTATTTGTCACATACACAGTCATACACAGTACGATATGCAGTGAAATGCTTATACAACCGCCAGTGACCTTA
>JAQMYG010000033.1:27738940-27752988 GCA_030014215.1 Clariallabes teugelsi
CGGTATCGGCGAGTACTGAAATGCAAGTACTTGTACTCGTACTCGTTTTCCAAAAAAGTGGTATCGGTGCATCCCTAGTTGTTACTACTGTGATTACTGTTATCTTTACTGTCTTTGTATTTGGTCCAAAGCCTTTAATTTTACGCTTGGCATTGAAGCCAGAACTAACTGTATGAGAAATGTCCTCATAGACGGTGCAGTTCTTAAAGTTTTTTTTCTCATTCAAATAACTGTCTCTCCCACCAAAAAAAATAAGACATTTTATTCATCTGTGCTCCACTGACTATCCTTATTTGATGTTTAAACGCAGTAAGATTACGTAGTCCCACCTATGTGAGCATAACAATGACTTATCTTAGAGTTACCAGGAAAATTAACTATGATCATTTAGATGTAAGTTAAATGACCAGAAATGTGATTTAGAGTAAATAAATTTAGAGGCTCATTTGAATTTAGCCTATGGTGAAATTTAAATATCCACATCCATCAGGGTAGAAATGTTTAATGGTAGGACAGAAGTGATCAGACAATCAGTCAGAATATTAGAAGAATTATTTACAGAACAGAGCAAAGGTTTAGTTCCTGCCTCAGTCTGATCTGTGTCTGTGGAGTCTCCTTGTGCTTGGGCGGTTTCTTCTGGACACACTGGTTTCCTTCCACAGTTCAAATACCTGTAGATTATTGTATGCTTGGAGTTTCCTTTAGTGTGTGAGTGTGTGCTATGTATTGGTACCCCATCCAGGGTGTACCCTGCCTTGTGCCCTCAGCTGCCTGGGATAGGTTCCAGGCTTAGTAGTGATTCTATTTATTTTGTTTTGTCTGTAATAAAAATGTGTTTGTCTACTGTGAGCCAGTATGTAGCCTGCACTTTTGCAACCTCTGATCTACATTAAAAAATAAAATAAATAAATAAAATGCATTAAAAAAAAATTTTTATTTTATAGTTATGTTTTGCCCACATATGAAGTCAGCACATTCTGCTATTTCTTATTCTTATTTCTACAAAATAAGAGTGAGATTTCATCACTCAGTTAAAAATCCACTCTATGAATCCTTACTCTGATATTTAAATATTATAGTCTCTTTAAAATTGTGAGAAAGGGCATTCAGGGCTTTCCATCTTGTATGTGAACTCCTTATAACCTATGGAAAAAAAATCGATTATATTTAGACTCAAACCATAAACTGAAGCCCAGCTTTTAAATAATGCAACACATGCACTTTCTTGGAATATCAAGTTAAAAGAACAAAGTAAAAGGTACTATTACTTGATTCAGCACAGTGCTGACAGTCAGTGAAAAGGCATTTTTACAGTGAGATATTTGATTTATTTGTGCAATCATAAATCCTGTGGATATTTTACTGTGGATGTGAACTTAGTTTGAGATTTATGTGAACTTCCAATGTAATGGTTTATTTTAAATTTAAGTGATAAATTAAGCTGAGTTTGGTATTAGTTTGACAGAATATAAATTCCTTTTTTCGTGTGTTCTCCCCTCTGAAACATTATTGTGCCTTTGCTAACAATGTCCCCTCTCACAGGAAGAATGATAACAACACCTCCAACCAAAAAATTAAAACCAGACTCATTCAACATATCACAGATCTTTCAATATAAGCATATTTACCATGTGTCAGGATGGATGATTTGGAGATTAAATTAGCCCAAAGCCTGACTGTGGTTTTCTTGCAGTCTTACTTTCAGCTTGTATCCATCATGCAAAGTGGCCACTGTAAAGTACTGTACAAGAATTTGGAGGCAGTGTTATGATCTGGGGTTACTTCAGATGGTCAGGTCTAGACTCAACAATGTTACTGTATGTGGCAGTAAAATCAAGTCACTTGATGACGGAAATGCACTGGATGATCCAAGATGTGAATGGAGTTTTTTTCTCTAATGGCCGGGGCATATTCGAGGACTCAAACTGTGAAACAGTGTTTCTGGGAGCATGAGGAATCATTTTCACACATGAACCGGCCAACGTGTTGCACGCCGTAGACAAAACTAAAGGCGGTCAAACGAAATTGTGTGCACCATTTTTTTTTTTTTTTGGACTATGTCCTGTGACTAAACATTATACTTTACATGCAAAACCATATTTAAAGCAAAAAGATTAATTATCAATTTGTCTTATTAAAGCTATAAGTTCTCCCTGTACTCACAAAGCAATATGCATTTTAGTGCTCACAGCCTCAGCAAATTGTAACAAGCACGCAAGATTTGTAAGCCATGTAATACCCTGAGGTCATGAACAAATGTGACAAGTATTCCCTTGTTCTATACATGAGATAAAAATCAATCACCAACATCTGTCTCTTCTCAGACTTGCTGGAGTTAACAAGTCATTTCCTTCAAGATGACTACAAATGTATAACAATTCTTTGCAGCTTAGAGATGTATTACTTGAACCAACAGAACATCAACGCACCAAAGTGCGATATGCGCGCGCACACACACACACACACACACACACACACACACACACACACACACACACACACACACACACACCTACGTCTGCTAGCTAGCGAAATTCATTAAGTCTATAGTTGTCAGAAGCAGCCAGGGAGTAAGTTATATGTCTTCGAGATTACTGTGGATGTGTTGCCAGTGTTATGAAGGCCTGTCAGTGAAAACATATCATACCTTTGATGGCTTGAAGACACACTGAACCCTGGAAGTGGGCTACTAAGGAGATTTCCAATGCTGAAAAGAGACAGAAACTATTGACAGTTTTTTGTCCCGATGTTTACCCGTGAATATGTTGTATAGTATCTTTTAGGGGAAAAAAGAATGAAGGAATAGCATGACTGTCCTAAAGCATAACATGAATTGTAGTTCCTCAATGTAAAGAGAATAATGTACTTAAAATATCATTAAGTAACCCATTTGCATTGATGTGCTCCATTAGGGCAGCAAAGTCTAAAATATAACAAATCTAGATGTGCTCAAGAAATTGACGAAATCAGACAAGCAGGCCAATACTGATGACAAGAGATAATTATATTGCAATCAGCACAGATAAATGTCATTAAATGTACATCCTGGTGTGTGATTATTAAGAAAACTGCTTAAGTGCATGCAAGAGCATAATTAGCTCTCATCTCCCTGCTCTTAAAAGTGCAAGTCCAGGGCTTGTTCGCCTTGAATTAGTCGAGAGCACAATGTGAATTTTGCAGATGCACACACATTTGTTTTATTCCACGGAGCCCTGAGGTCATTATGTGTGAATGAGAGTATGTTTAGCATATGTCTACTCAGCTGTGGTTCATCTGGTCCACGGGTTGCTAAAACCCTGGTGCTGCCATTATAATGTATCTGTGCTCTATTTCATATAAACAGGGCAAACTACAGCAATAAAAGCTATGCAACTTTTGTTTGGTATTCATCTTTTCATCTATACAGTTTACCAGTCTTTGAGTTTTCTTTATGTCCTTGCTCAAAGGGTGACGATTTAGAAATATAGCATAGAATAAGGGGACTGTAAAACTACATTTCATTGTACAAATGCTGCACAACCACAGCCATTCGTAAGCACTAGACCTTTTTTTAAAAACAGAATTGATGCCTTTCTCCTTTTCTGACATTAATTTAGCACTCAGACTTCAGAGCCTCATGCATAATGCAAAATGATCATGGGGCACCTTTTAAAAGAAGCTAATCTCACTGAACACAAGGCAAGACAGGGTCTTCTGAATGAAGCAGTCTATTGTAAAGGCCCAACAATCAGAAGTGGTCCATCAAGAACATTCTGAGACTGGTGGCTCTGTACATGGTGGCACATTTACATTTGAATACAAAAAATATATATATATATTATTTTTTTGTGTGTGTATAGGGGTATGCATAAAAGACTTGGCTTGAATTTCCTAAATCTACTGTATTGTATTTGGGTGGTTAAGAAATTTGTTTTGCTTCAATCAGCCTGAAAATCATTTTGTACATATCTACAGAAAATTGTATTTGGTAGATCGGATGTCATCAATTTTAGTCCTGCAGGGACAGACGCTAGCGATTCAACTTGGTGGTAAATTAACAGGCTTAAAGCGAGTTGTTGTAATCCCAGTTGAATGTTAGAAATCAGGGTTGCAATTAGAAATCCATTAGATCACAATTAGCTTGTGTTTGTTGTGTTTGTACGAATGGATATCTATTGGAGGTCCAATTTATTGTACACATTAAATTGGATAAAGCTAATTGCGGTGAAATAGAACATTTAAGAAGGAGTGGAAAACATTATGAATTGGATGACATGTCTTCCCCTGCAGCTTTATATATTTGACCCTATTGTCAATTATCTTACATTGTCTAGACTTCACAGTAGTTGACCATTTCATCAGGCTTGATGGCAGTCTTTTTTTTATTTGTTAATCTTCAGTAATGTTAATTATCAGGGTCAGGGTCACAGAGTAATAAGAGTTACATTCTAGGGAAACAATATCAGTGTCTTACTGCAGCACCTCTTGAGCAGCACAGGGTTATGGGATTTCCTCAAGAGCCTGATAGGAGTAGTCAGAGGAAGAACACTTAAACCTAAAACCCTCCAGCACAAGCTCTGCATCCATAGTGCCCATGCAGGGATAAAACCAGGAACCCTTCAGCTACACTGTCCTTTGTACCACTTGTGTGTGACAGGCATTTTTTTTCCTGGTGTTGTTTCCTTGATGTAATACTTTTTGAATATTTTAAACTTCCTAAGTAGCAGAAAAAAAGGTTTTTGAGCTGCCATCTGTCGCTGCGACTGTTCTAATGAACCAGCGTTCCCTTCAGCTGTCAAGAAAGAAATGCCTTGTAGAAACTGCATGATGTCTTTCCCTTTCTATTGAAAAAAAATACTATAGAGTCTTTGAAACATTTATAGGCTGCGTTGGTACTATGACTTGCAAATGAGAATTTCAGAGCATGATTATTAAGAGATGAAGTGGGCTTGTGAACTTGTAAAGGTGAAGGGTGTTGGTGTAAGATGTCTATGAATAACTGTTAAGGTGCATTAAGATTAAGAAAACCAAAAGGCAGCCTTTCATCTTTTTGATGCTTTTCTTATATTCTAGATGGAGCTGATACCAGAACCTGACCCAGATGATGAAGGAACTAAAATAAGTGTAAGTTTTTTTATTTATTTTTTTTATGCGTATGGATTGCAAAATACAAATGAAATTGGGTATTGAAATGAATGAGTAAGATATTGGATGCCATTTAGACCTTGCTGCCTGTTCCTCTCACAGACAGTCAAGGTCCAAGGCAATGACATTTCCCACAAGCTTCAAATCGCACGGGTGAGCAAAAGTGATGAGGGCCTGTATGAGTGCCGAGTCACTGACGCCAACTATGGAGAACTGAAAGAGTACAAGGCCCAGGCCTACCTAAAGGTCAATGCAACCGTCCGTAGAGGACTCATCAAGAAGACTTCACCTCTGCACCTGACCAATAAGAAGCCCCGTAAGAGCAGCTCAGCTTTGGGCCAAGACAGCAACGGGTTGAACTCAGACCATCACTCCCAGTCCTCCTCTACCTCGCAGGCATCACAGTCCAAAACAGTCAAACACAGCACTGGAACAGGTAAGAGTGGCTCTTACAGATTTACAAAAACAAAACAACAACAAAAAAAAATGCTATGCAAAGTAACCTGTATTAGATGTAATGCTTAATAATACTATACACAATTTTTTAATACTACGTTAATACACCTAAAATAAGATGCAACAGACATTAGACTAATAACATTTTATTACAGTAACATTTATAGCAATTGGCAGACATTCTTATCCACACTTACAGATGAGTTTTATTATCTCCATCAAAAGCACACCATGCTAGTACAAATAGGTCAGCTTTCTGACAGCTAAATTACAGTCAGCTAAGATTAGGTTGTGGAGAAGTTAATACAAGGAGTTAATAATTTTAATTTAGTGCTTGTTTAAGTGCTTACTGAAGAGGTCTTCAGTCTTTGTTTGAAGACAGACAGTGACTCAGCTATTCAAACAGCAAGAGGAGGTTTATTTCAACACCTGGGTCTAGGGCCAGAGAAAGTCATGATGCATGTCTTCCAATTATCTTGAGGGATGATCAAGTAGAGCTAAGACTATACTTTGTGTAGTGATATATGGCAAATCTCTCAACTGATAATTAAGTTTGATACACATTCTCCTGAATGTATCAGGCATGAAAAGTCTCATTTGGAGCTACTGGAATATCATTAAATACTGTAATCATTCATAAATTCAAATTCTAAAAGTAACTTTTAATAGCTTTTGTAATTTACTTCATATGAACTGCAGCAACTTATAATGGAATTTATTGGAGTTCCTGTAAAGAACTTTATAGGCCATTTCACCTGCCAGTTAAAGCCACACTTCTCCCCATCAATTTGATAAAGTAGATATTGCGTAAGGGGAGTCATGGTAATTCTAATAATAAATTTATTTGAATCCTTTTAAAACAGTCACACAATACTGTAAAAGCAAAAGTAGGTTGTTATAGGCCTGTGTTATTAGACAACTTTTATCTTTTAATAAATATGAATCTTTAAGTGCCTTTTGTATTTAATCCACAATTAGACTGGAAAAAAAGCAGTATGTTTGTAAGGATACTACTGTACAACCTAACAAGGCAGGGTGAAAAGCCAGTTGTGCATGTTGTCATAGATGCCTGGAAGGTTTGAAGGGCACTTTACCATATTGAGCAGCTAAAAGAATATATCATATATTCACCTTAATCTCTCATGGGAATGGCAGACAAGCTCCACACACTGTCTTACACACATGCACATGTGCTCGGAAACACACACACGCACGCACGCACACACACACACACAGCTTAAAAAAGAGAGGGAAAGAAAATAGATATATAGCATATTACAACATTCTTCACCAAAAACAAAAGCACCAATTGAGCTTTTGTGGATTTATTAGTAAATCATACTGTATATACTGTAAAAATATTAGGCCTATCACTAAATATATAACTAATAAAAAAAAAAGATATTAGTTAGATAGATTTATTATAGTTAGGAGTACTTTATCTTTTTGTATGTACTGTAACTCCCACCTACTCCAATGCAGGGCTACAGGCATTTACCTAACTACACCTTCACAGTATGCTATCCAGAAGATCAGCAACCTCTAATTACAGGCTGTGATATTCTGACATGACTCTTCACTTTAGTTATAGCTAATTGGACAGAACTGGTTATAAAAGTGCAGATATGATGTGTAATCAACAGACTCAGAGAGCAGAAACAGCCAGCAGGGATGATGTAACATTAGGTTTCATTATTCTTGTCACAAAGTATCCTAGGGTGGAGATTTGGAGACAAATGATTAATTATTCTTTATAAAGAGAAGGAGGAAACCACAGGATGCTTCAGCCAACTGTGATTGCTTCTCTGCAGCAAAGCTCTTGCTCAGTAGATCACCATGGGCCAAATGAAATTTGGCATGGAGGAGCATGAGGGCTCAAGCTTGTATCTCTCACTTCTCTTCTCTTCCCTTCTTTCTGTTCTCTGTTTCTTTCTGAGAGAGACTCCCTAGACACTCCTTCTCTGAAACAAGTGCTTGGTTTAAAGGAAGAATCCCGTAAATGTCACAGTGATTTACCGAAAATTTCATTTTCCATTTCCTCAATGTTACCTTTTTATTAGGGGTTTTATGGCCACATATACATCTCTCTATCTCTCCCTCCTCTCTCTCTCTCTCTCTCTCTCTCTCTCTCTCTCTCTCTCCTTTCTAACATATTCACCTTCTTTTTGTAGTTTATGTAGTGCACCTTCTTTGATATTTTTTACCACAATTTTGTGGTAACAATAAATTAATTCAAAAAGATTTTCTTTTAGAAAGGCACACATTTTAATTGCCTATACTCCATGTTGTGATTCTTCTGATGGAATTTCATGAAAGGATGCTCCAGTTTATGAGTGCCATTACAACATCCATTAATTCACTCCTTCTTATGTAAAATATTCATTCATAAATCATTCCTTTATGTAATATGTTAATAGAATAGTGCAAACATACTTCAGGTGAATAGTTGTATATTTGATGAATTCTGGTATAGTTCAGACATTAAAGCCCTTACAGAAATGAGATGTGTGATATTTATTAACATAATAAACAAACAAACACATCACTTTATAAGGGAGATGTGGGACAGGGATAGTGGAAAGGCATGCAGACTCTAAATTGATAATGAGAAACTGAGACATTGCAATTTTTTTTTCTATTCCAATTAAACACACAACTATAATTCCCTGTCTTTGACGCTACTAACCTGATGTAAAATATGAGCACATTCCATAATCTGCTGACACAATTTTCAGGTAAAAATAAATAAATAAATAAAAAATGCTGGGCTTCAGAGTGGCACATGTTAGATAAGAGTGTTAGATAGAGCCACAGCACTAGAGCACTGCCAGAAATGCAGGACTGTTAGATGTTCAGATAAAGATGAGTTCCCAAAAGATAACATCTTCTTTTGTATAACTAGCTGTGAAAATTGGTATCGGTATGCCTCGCATTCCAGTATTCCACAACACGTTTATTCAGTCTAAGTTGAGTCTAAAGTGGACTCTGACTATAAAAAATCTATAACCCCAAAATGTTTGCGCTTCAGGATATACAGTATATGAATTCTGACTTCGATGTAATTCATACCTGTGATTCACTGCTTACTGTTTTCTCTGTCAGCTTTAGGATAACAAATGTGCCTGTAATTCTTTTTTTTCTCCAGGTACCAGGATAGATACGAGCTATGGACTCACTCTACTGCTTTTTGCTAGTGTTTGTGTGAGGGGAGCCTTGCTATAGTCTGGGACTTTATTTTTTCTCTCTTTCACTGTTCTTTTAAAGCCAAGAAAAAAAAAAATCATCTGCTATTTCCATAGCACGGACACCACCATTACCCCAGTTTTTGCACTCCATGTTATAATTATCTATACCAGAATAATTTTTGGTCAAAACTATAAGGCCTATAGCATAAGACTGTATTTTTGGACATGTATTTGGTGACCCTGATATCAAAATTGGATGGACATGAACTAATTATGGACTTATCTCTCATCCAGATATTATTAATAATTTGGTTGTATTTTCTTTCTATTCATATCCAGCTGTGAATTTATTATAAGATGCTCTAAAGCCTGGGAAGAATTTATATTTGTGTATTATATAAATATAAATACAGATACATATATAATGATATGATTTTGAACCTTCTTGGACTCTGTACAGCCTGCATTCATCCTGGAATATTATGTGTTCAAGGACACTGAAATAAATATGAATATAACAGCTCTGACATTTAAGTAAATATTGTGGCTGGATAGGAGTTCTGCTTAACTATGTGATGTTCTGTGTGTTTTAATCTGCTTTGAAGTTTCCTGATTTTGTTTTATGCAGGTTGTTCGTGCTCAAATGCACATGCTATTCCTTTTGCTGTTGTAGGTTTTTTTGACACGTTTCTTTCTTTTTTTTATTTTGCATAATAAATGTGAGCTTATTTCTGTTATCAACCTATTAGTCTTGGTTTGTCTTCAGGACAAAAAAAAACTCTTTTTTATACATCATGTGCATGTCTAAATATGCCGGGACATGTGCTAATTAACTGATAATTAACACGGAAAATATTGACCTCTTTCTATATTGCATGAAAGGTTCCCTTCTTTGTCAGGAAGGAGAAAATATGTGACAGGAAATACGTCAACGTCTGTGGACCTATGAATATGTTATTGTCTTACTGGCTAAAGATGCTTAAGTGCATGTGTGTTTTTGGTATTTCATCCTATTTCGACCAACTGGAGTATGATATGGTGATTTTCTTTTCTAATTATTATTATTATTATTATTATTATAAGCACACCCTCATTTCCACAACTTCTTGACCATCTGCTTTTCTTCATTTCATTCGATCATTGAATTTTCACCATGGCTGGCCAGTTGTTATTTTCACCATGGCTGGCCAGAGGATTTTCCCCCTCTCTCCCAGTTGGATTTGACTTCATAACATTTACTATAGATCTATTATGGTATCATGGACAGGAAAACAGACAAGCCATGATGTACAAAGAGTGTCACTCACTTACAGATACAGTGCCTGGCTAAATAAAAATCTCAACACCTGGAATTAACTAAGCAAATAGGTAAGATCCTTCCATTGGATAATCACTGCTGTGGTTAAAGCTTTAGCAGACAAGAAGTTATTTACTGTAACCCTACTTGAAGCAGTGAGTAGCTTCTCAGTTCTTAAACAACCATATTATTAAAAACTCATAGCCATATTTAATAGTCAAAGTAAAATCATTTCCTTATAACTATAGGTATTGGGACTAAACAGTTGCATAGCCTTAAGAAAACCACCCATTAGTGAGGCTAATCAGAAAAAAAGACTTCAATTTACTAGGGAGCCTAAAGAATGGAGAGTTGAGCATTGGAAAAAGGTCATGTTGTCTGATAAATTCAGATTAATCCTGGTCCAGAGTGATGGGCGCATCAGAGTAAGAAGAGATTGTGAGATTTTTTTTTTTATTCTGTTTTCTTTTGATTGTGTAAAGCTGCTTTGTGACAATGACAATTGTTAAAGACACTATACAAATAAAATTGAATTGAATTAAAAGAGAGGCGGATGAAGTGATACACACATCATGACTAGTGCCTACCTTATAAGCCTGTGGGGGCAGTGTTAAGATCTGGTGTTGTTTCTGTTTTTCAGATTTAGGTTCAGCAACATTATGTGCCCAAAAAAATTAGGCCTGCTGACTAGTTGAATATACCGAATGACCAGTTTTTTTCATCAATGGATTTTTCCATCCCTGATGGCACAGGCATATTCCAAGATAACAATGCCAGGATTAATCAGGGTCAAATTGTGAAACAGTGATTCAGGGATCATAAGACATAATTTTCACACATGGATTGGTGACCACAGAGTCCAGACCTTCACCCCATTAAGAATATTTGTGATATGCTTGAGAAGACTTTACACAGCAGTCTGATTCTCCCATAATCAGTATAAGATTTTGGAGAGAAATGAATGCAAAATAAATGCTGTGACAATGTTATGAAATTGCATAAGTTTATCGAAACCATGCTACAACTATAATCAAAGCAAAAGGCAGTACATGAAATATTAGATTGTATTACTTTTTTTTTTTTGTTTGGCTGGGCAGTGTATTTAGCTCATCCATTACTCATCTACTTTTCCTGCTAGCAGTGCACACTGGGTCCTTTAAAGAAAAAAATCAATATGCTACTACATGTTACATGCTAATAATTAGTAAAATCATTAAACTTCACATATGTTTTACAGTCAAGCACTAATGTAAACCAATACACCATCTACTAAGCTCTTGGCATATTAATCTATTTAAGATTGGGGTCATGACAATTTCAAGATTTGTAAATTAATCATTAAGACAAAATGACACCTTGGCACCTTTAATAACTTCATAAATGCATCTGGACATGACCTTTCCAACAGTCATCATTATGCAGTGTACCCCCTGTGTTCATTCTGCACTCAGTTCATACTATAAATGCCACATCATTGTCTTTGTGAACACTTGAGTTCAGTTTGAGTTCAGTTTATGAAGCAAAGGCTCCTGTGTAGCCTACGAAATCAAATCAATTTTCTTGTAAATGACTATGAGAAGGTATTTTGAATGAGCTTTAGACTTGTACAACTGGCATCTACATTTGTTTAGTGTCTTTGTAAAAGCCACAGTAAATTACATAAACAGCATGATTGTCTTCATTTATTTTAGCAACATTAAAGTGTGTTCTCTACAATTCTGTCCATGATTTATAAAGGTGGTTCCAAAAAAGACTTGACAACTCCACTAACATTTGATTTTCAGATTTTACTAATCTCTGTCTAATACTATTTTCACTTTAATATGTGCTCAAAATGAGTGTTATACTGGAAAATATGGGAGCTGTAAGGAGGCGTTTCTTTAAAAAAAAAAAAAAAAAAAAAAACGCTGTCGTAATTGAGAACATTGAGATGTTCTTAAGCTTTTTTTTCATCCAATTTTTGTATTGATTTAGTTTTTTCTTGTAAATCATAATGGTCTATTTGCCAGAGCATGGAGATATTATGATTGTTTTATTGACACTCTGAAAAGCAGTGCAGCGGTTTGTACTGCAGTGTCAATAAAGATGAAATATGTAATTAATCATTGCTGGTTGACAGATTCATTTGGCTTTTATCAAAGTTTTAGAGCCTTTTTTTTTAGAATCTCTGATACGGAATAGAAGTTCCATGATTTACAGTATTTACAAATATGCCTATTTCATTTATGCCAATTTTGGTAAGCAAGTATTTGGGCAGCTGTGGTTAATACTTCTGAACAAGCTCCGAAATATAAGTGTTCTACATCGACATGTAATACTGATTATTTGGATACTAAAATTGCCTCCATATATTTCTGTATGTAAACTTTGTTATGACTCTATGCTGCTAAAAGTTGTCCATATTACCAAATTTACATTCCTAGTATCCTGCCCTGGACTATTCCACTCTCACTCAAACACTCATATAGCAAAGCCTTACTAATGAATGTACACATGACCTACATTAAAAAAAAGAACCTCAAATTGACTCAAACATTGTTAACATTTCTCTGCCAAAGAAATCAGATATTTTTTGACAAGAACTCGTGTTACCTTTTTTTTTCAGAGAGGCAGCTTTCACTTGTCCAACATCTCACCCAATTATGCATTCTTTTCATTTTGACAGAGACCTTGTTATTCAGTGGAAGTCTTGAAGAAATGCGCCTGTCACTTTTCATCTGATCTTTATTTTGTGGAGGGGAAAAAGATAAAAAGCCACTTGAAATTCACATTTGATATTTGTGCGCACCAACGTCATTGGGTTTGTGTAATCAGTGAGACTGGGAAAACGAGGGCGAACAGAGATTGGCAGAGTGTGAAACGGGACCCAGGGGGAGAAGTGGCGAGTGATTTCCAGGGTCTCTGTTTGTTAATTTGGTCAACATTGCATGGTTATTTGTGTGGAAATGAGCAGCCCCTTTCCCCTGGCACTTTCACTGGGGTTCTGGCTCCCCTTCAGCTCTGTGCAGATATGAGCTGGTGGGATATTGCAGCATGAATAAATCAGCACAGTATGCATGATTTTTTTTTCCCTTTAAAAAAAGCTTTTTAATCTGTTGCAGGGTTTTATGGTATTTCTGCAGTTTAAACCCCTAGATATTAGCTTTTCTACAGTATATATTTGAAATGATACTGTGGACTGCCAGAAGTTATACCTTGTGCATTATCATCTATAGCCGAGATTAGATATCCAATCTAAATCTCTCTGTACCAAGCTGACTTAATACTTTTTGAAGTTTAACATTTTCTTCCACACACTCTGAGCCATTCCCTTTATTTGTGATTGACATGCTGAAATGTTTATAGTGCCTAAGTCATTGAGAATATACAATATATACAGTTTGTGTATATACTGTATATATATTAGATAATTTATTGATGATATTACATCTATGTATGGATATGGTTGCTACGGAAGCAACCATAGATCATAACACCTGCCACCTGGCTGCTTGGGCTCTAAGCATGATGGGTGAATCACTTTATGATCTTCCCTTCTTACCCTGATGTGCACATCGCTCTGGTATAGGGTAAATCTGGACTCATCAGACCACATGTCCACTTTCCATTGCTCCAAATCTTCATTAGCAGAATTGAAAGCCTTTTTTAGATTAGTCTTACTAACAAGTTGTGTCTTATAGCCACACAGCTGTTTAGGCCCAGTCCTGTGAGTTATCATTGCATTGTTCATGTGGAAATGCCCTTTATTTCACTCTTAAGCATACTGTAGCTATGACTGACGACTTCTTACGATGTAACTTCACCAAATGTTTAAATGATCTCATTAATCGGTTTTAATGTTTTTTTTCTTTCAAGATGTTGTAGAATTCCAAGTTTTAATAATGTGTTCCATGGTTCTAATCCAATTCCAGTAATTTCAATGTTTTATTTTGCTTGATGGAAGTTAAGTTTTTACATTTTAAGTCAAGCCTTTATTTGTTATATAT
>JAQMYG010000033.1:27813728-27825131 GCA_030014215.1 Clariallabes teugelsi
ACGGTCAAGTTAAGACAAAATTACGTTAACCTTAATCGAAAAAAAAAACATTTTAAATCAACAAATACGATATTATGAGTATACTGAAACTAATTATATTATGTAAAGTGCACAACCTGCCTTTTAAATTTTTTTGAGTGTATAATAAGCATATGCATACAGTATGCCCACTTCTCCATCCAGTCTGATACGCTGCTACTCTGGCTTCAACATTACTGTCAAATGTCACTTGTGTAAAAAGTTCATTGCATTTGCATTTGTCTCAAAACTCTGCGATCACAGATGCTTCTAAAAAAAACTACTTTTTTTGCTTAACACTAGTTTGTGTTCAAGTTTTGAGAGTTTGGAGGTGGGGTCAGTGGCTGATGTCTCCGCACCTTTGACTAGTTACTATAAGTTTTCACAGTCTCATCCCTCTGACCCCTTGTTTGGATGGCAGAATCGTTAACAAGACAGAGAAGTAGATTATAACAACTACCTAAATCAGGCTATCATGTTGGTGCAAGTAAGTCTTATACATTTATGTCTTTCAGATCACACTTTAATGTCATTTAAAGGTATTGATTTGGTTTGCTATATTTATACAATAATAATATGTCAATTGTAATAATCACAGGAAATTAACAGGGAAGATGAAGCAAAATTAGCTTTCAGAAGGAACAACCTCAGAATCCTACAGTACTGTACATCAGTGCTGCAGCTCAAGTTAACCACAATCCAGATACTGGCAATTTCTAGTGTAAATTTTTATTTTTCCTTTTGTTGAATGAGCCACTTAAACAAATGGGTATAGCGAGTGAGTATACCCACTTCTCCAGACACCACTGCACCATCGCTTATGTATTCGACCTTAATATTTAAAAAAAAAAAAAAAAAAGAAAGAAAAAAAAACATTTACTGACCCTTTCCCCACAGTTCCAAAAAAAATTCAGATTATGGAAATTTTGTGTAGAATCATAACATTTAATCTCAGTTAAGTCCTTTGCAATTCCAGGTTGCATCAATACAAAATTTGGGGAACATTCCAGGGGTGAAATCTTATGCAAGCCACTACAGAATGCCCTGGTCTCTTAATCTCCATGACTAAAATGACAGTAGCTTGACTAACAAGACTGGAATTGGGTTCATGAAATTTTCTTCAAAAAGCGCCAAAGCTTGTAACCAGTCTCCAAACAACAGTACCTCAATGAATAATGACATATCACAAACCCCCAGGCAGCAAACTGTACCACTGGAGATAGGATAAGTGGCACACGTGCACCCCATCCACCACCAATACCTGCTTGATAGCAGACTCAAAAAAAACAGAGCGTAGGGTATTGCCATTGTTGTTCTCACATTCATCTTTGCCCTTCCTTTGAAAGGAAGTCACGTAGCATGCTTCCATCAAATCAGAGTATCATACAAAATCTCCCATTTTCAAAGCACTTCTGTCATAATACAAGACAAAGTAAAATGGTCAAAATGCTATTTTTGATAAAAGGTGTGTCATTTTTTTTTTGTTTGGGTATAGAATACATAGACATTAACAGTATGCTCTCATTCTCTCTCTTCTATATAAACAGCCTTAAGGGTAAGTGTTTTTGAAACATAATTTAAACAGCCTTTCTACATTCATTTACATCCTATTTCAAACAGAAACTGTTTTTTTTTATGCAGCTAGAGAAGCAGCAGAATAAGAATGAGACCCAGAAGGATGAGGAACACTGATGCAACCTTTAATCAAATTTGGGCAAGTTTGAAATTTTAACGTTCCCTTCTACAGATCCCCTCATTTCTACATTTATAGATTCCATTATGAATCCCATTGGATATAAGCTTCTTAGTGTGGACATGGCAGTGGGTGAAGACAGAGGAAAGCTAAATTTTAAATGAAATTTTAAAAGTATTTCCAGTGCGGCAATTATGGCAGACTTATAAAAAATCTTCAATTTAAACAAGAGGGATGATATTTCAGGGACACGCACATATGACATGGATAAAAATGCCAAAAGTAAAAACATGTTATAATCAATCAGCAGAGGAAATGCTTTGATGGAGAGATACTGAAGGCTTATCTCTATAAAAATTTCTCTGAAACTTGCTAGGAAGGTTACATTCACATCCACCCCTGCACTTGATTTTGATCATTCAGCACTGGGTGGCTGAATTGATCATCTGCTTTATTCATCTATCTTCCTGGTTTGCTTGGTTTTTCAGGTTTTATTAAAGCCCTTGTATAAGAGAAAATGTCAAAATAGTTATTTCATTAAATTTCTTCAAAAAAAGCTGATACCAATCAGGAACAGAGCCAGATAACAAAAAGGCTGAATCATGCTAAACTAAAAAGTGCTCAAAATAGGGAGAAAGGGGTTGTATTTTTCTCTCCATCTATCATTTTTAACTATTATTGACAACACATAGGCTGAGTGCTTCACTTTTGTGCATGCAAAAAAGAAAGTCAATTCATTACTTAAGGAAATGTTTCAGTGATTGTATTAACATGGTAAAACACAGTATAATGAATTGCTGCATGATTCAACCAAGTCAAGAGTCTGTAACAGAATGTTCCCGTTTTGTGTCTGTTTCCTCAATTCTTGTTTCAGTACTGCTGTGTCCACATCCTTGATCTTTATGGTCACCCTTTATGTAGGTTGGTTCAGCGATGTTTTCATTCTCTTTACGTCGGAAATTGCAGTTTTGAGCACAAAAGTAAGTGAATTTTGCTCAAGGTTACCAATTATCTATTATGAATCATGAAACATAGATGGTTGTATTTATTAGAAAGGAATACAATCTTTGGAAAAATGGGTTGGAACAAAGGTGTGTAGCCACTACATCTACAGAGAGACCAAACTGAGCAGGATTGAATCTTTAACAAACACTTGATAGATAAGTCCATAATAGTAGTGCACTTCAATTATGCTTCTTTCAATCACAAAAAAAATAAAAATAAAAAAATCTAAGGCTGTTTTACAAAAGGTTAAACTGACAATGGGGCAAATTAGTATTAATATACTTTTTTGTTTAAATATAATTCAAATGTGGACTTCCTATAAGCTAGGGAAAGCTTATAACATATACCACTAAGCATTGATGGCGAGCACTGGGAGAACATGTAACTACACACAGTCTCAAAACCTTCAGCCCTGGAGGTACAAAGCAGCATTGCTAACCACTATGCCACCATGATGCCCACACATAAATCATTAGAGAAATAAAGAAAAAAGTTTTCTTTGTAGGCTAAAACAAACTGTTTGATGTTTGGAGAAGAAAAAAACTAAAGAATAAATGAATAAATAAAAAAGTTTTGTTCACATTATACCATAGAATTAACTGGCTGAAGTGTAATGTCCCATAATATGCAGCATGTTTATATCAGTCTGGTGGCTTGCGGTCCAAACTTTCTCTCTATAAACATAATTAATTATGGCAAGCAAAACTACAGTAAGCATCTTGTTCTCTATGAAACTGCTTGCAGCTGGTTTACAGCCTTTTTTATTCTTTTCATTAATGCTATAGCCTACTGTGATTATACTTTACTGAAGTTGGTACCAATTTACAGCAGGTTACACAAAATGTGCTTCACATGCTGTTTTTTTAATGGAGGCATGTCAGCCAAATGAAAGCAGCAATGTGGGCCAGTACTGGGACAACACTCATTTGTTATCTGAGTGGCCCACATACTGTAAGTAGCTCTGCAGTCCGGTAGCCAGACACAACTGGTCTGCTCACACTAGTCCAGCATGAGGTTTTGGGAATAATAAAGCTTAAGCAAATGCTAATTTTATCAGACATCATGCATCATCAGGCATCATGCATCATCAGACATCATTTCTATTACACAAAGAAATTGGTTTATTTTTCAATCCATGTGTATAAACCATTTTGTAAAATGGGTTGTGCTGTGTTCATCCTCCACTGAACACATTATTCTAACTACTCACCTAACATTATCTAGCTATCTAAAATATAAGGTCTGTTTGAAAGGAAATTGTTTGCTCTCATGCACTTTTCCTTTTTCTTACATTTCTATGGCTGTAAGATGCATTTACCCTACTAAGTATAGCTAGTTAGAATGAAAATAGTATAGAACCAAAACTATAATTTTCATTCATTTATTTATTCATCCATGCAGAACAAGCATGTTCTCCATGTACTGAATTTTATTTAATATCTGAATTTTGTTGTCTAATCTGTCAAAAAAAAAGTTACAGAAAGTAGAAAATGTTAACTATTCTATTCTACAACTCTAACTAAAGCTTCTAAAATCACAAATCATCCATTGTTTGCCTGAGCCAATACAGGCACGTTTGACATACAATAAATCAAAGAAACTCACCATTGAATACAATTGTTCACAAACTACCATTAGTCACTATTTGGGTCCTAAAATTTCAAATTCACTAGGGTAATAGTACAAACTTTACAACCATCTGTCTTTTGAATATTATTTATGTACTTACAGTACTTACTTACATATTTATTAATTTCAGTACAAGCGAGGGAGGACTACATTCAAAAATAACATGAGCTACAGTGCATTATGCCGACTCCTCTTACTTGTACAGAAAAATACTCAGAAGAAAATCAATTCAATTAAATTTTATTTATATAGCGCGTTTAACAATGGTCATTGTCTCAAAGCAGCTTCACAAAAATGAAAAGAAAATTTGAAAAGAAAATTTCACTGGCATTACACCAGACAGTTCTCCATACTTAATGTTAGATCTACAAAATGCTATCGATCAGACAGGTATGATCTAAACCATTTTAAAGCCCGTCCATGAATACCTATGTGATTTTTTTAAGCAATCTATGAGAATATTATGATCAATAGTGTAGAATGCAGCACTAAGATCAAGTAAGACTAGTATTGAGATGCAGCCTTGGTCCGAAGCTAAAAACAAGTCGTTTGCAATTTTAACTAGTGCAGTTTCTGTACTATGATGGGGCCTGAAACCTGACTGAAATTCCTAGAGAATATTGTTTTCCTGCAAGAATGTGCATATTTGAGCTGATACTACCTTTTCTAATATTTTTGATACAGTATAAACGGAAGGTTTGAAACCGGCCTGTAATTTATTTCATTTGGGTCTAAATTAGATTTTTTTAAGAAGAGGCTTAATAACTGCCAAATCATCAGAATAAAATTTTAAAATCTCTTTATCTAGTCAATTCTACACACACACACACACACACACACACACTCACACACACAGCCGGAAAAAAAGCCGAAAGACAAAGAAGTTCCTATCCTTTGTTTGGAAAAAAATGCATGATCCTTGCAGTCCATATTAATTTCTCTTATTTTAAACAATCTTTGAATACTTAATGTTAACTGTTTTTTTAGTGTATGCTTAGCAAATTCCTCCAAATCTCTGGATCCTTATTTCTTATTTACAATTTGGACAAAAGTACAAAAGGACAAACAATGCCATAACAGAGCCAAATGTATAAGAGGGGATAACATAGAACAGGTGAAGACAATTAGGCAAAAGATGAATGACAGGACAGGGGCAGAGACAGGACTGGAACAAAAAGAAAAAAAAGAAATAGGAGCACATGCCATATGTTGCCATGGAAACTTGCATGAATAAGGGGAATAGTGACAGTAAGAATAAAGCTAGAACTCTATCAATCCTAAATCATTTTTCTTTTACAGAAAAGAAAAAGTCACTCTAACATCTGTTTGCTTTGTCTACACTCTTACTTGCTCGCTCCCTGTCAATCACCATGTAGTTAAACTTGCTTTGTCTCTAAGGGTGGTCCATGATAAAACTTGACATATTTGAACTGGTTTTTGACATACGCATTTTTGTTTGTTTTTTCTAATTCCTACCCAACATCACTAAAACATTGTGAATTTTTATTACAGCATTATCAGGGCAGCTCAGAAACCTTATATGTTATACACAATTTCTTTTCTTCCCTGCCTTAATAGCCACGCTTTTTTACAAGTTTAAAAATAGAAATATGTGCAAAATCCCTATCGCTTTGAGCAAGGCTCTGCACAATACTTGATTTTCTAATATTAATACATATGACTATAAAACTATGTTTTGTGTGTGTGGGGGTGTGTGTGTGGTTAATGATGTTTACGTATTCTAAAAGAAAAAAAAAGTATTAGATTCTTCTGTAAAAATTAAAAATACACAGAGCTATAACATGCTTCCTATTAGGGGCACACATACATAAGGTATGACTTAATTAGACTTAATTGGATTTCGATTTCAACACTTACAATTATCCTTGTACATTGTACTAATTTATTATGTCCTTCCTGAAACCCTGTTCTCATCATGAATACAAATTGTGCCACATGTTAATGTTCACCCTTGAAACAACCGTTCCTCTGCTCTTCACATATTTCTTTATTGGAGCTTTTGAAGATTTTTAAGCTTAACTTGAGAATGAGGACAAAATTTTACATTTTTTAGTGTCAGACCTGGATAACGATTGACTTTTAACAACTGTGTAGTGCCTCAAATAGACCACATTTGCTAATTAATGTACTGCATGGTGGCTTTTTCCCAATTACTATCACTACCTAGATAAATTGATACAAACTTTATGACCAGTAATGAGGATATAGGCTAACATTTTGTTCATTGTCATGAATTTATAATGAGTCACAGCACAGTAACATTTTACTATCATTGTGTGGTGTACATATTCATGTCTTTATGTTGGCAAATACCATTGGGTGTACTACAGTACAGTGACATTTAATTGTGGTTGAGATGCAAACTCTGTACAGTACTTGTATGTGTTGTGTTGCAAGATTAAATATGACAACAGTATTTTAAAGTTAAATTATCCTCTTAATATAAGGCATGGCCAGCACTGGTCATGCCTTACATACCAATGGAGGTCCTCAGACATTACATGGCGGTAGGATACAGTAAGGACACTTTCAGAACATTTAAATGGCACACCCCAATACTATCACAAAGTATAACAATTGTACTTCAATAAGACACACACACACACACATGCACACACACACACACATACACACAGTGGGTCTCATTCTAAATGTTACCCAAACAACATTAAAGTCTAAAATCGTATTAAGTTGAGGAAGTTGCACCACTGTAATAAAGAATATTCTTCAATTAACCTACCAGACCAATATTTCTGGCAGGGCATATGAATGCCTCAGTATTACTATACCACTGGTCACCAGAGTAAAACAACAGAGTTTAATTATTTAAAGATTTATTTTGTCACATCAAGGAAAAATGAAAGTCATTATGCTTTTATGTGCTAATTTGCTTTTAATGATACCATTACACAATTCATAGATTTTCTTTTTGTACAAAATTAGGATACAGCACAGCAAAACAGTGCAAACATTATTATAACACACACACACACACACTGCACACACATGTTAACCCAGAAACTTGATGGGAAAGTCATTGAAGCCTTTACTAGAGTTGTTGATGATTTTTCTACCACCTTAAAAATGTGATTGCCATATTGAAATCCTGTCAAGGTTTTCAATATTTTTCAATATGTATTAATATTCTTTTGTGAATATTCTATTTAACTGTCTGTGTTTAAGTGTGTCAGTCCCTAGTAATATGTGTTTTCCATTTTCCTCCAGTTGATCCATTTTACTCCTTTCAATAAGCCACTAACTGTTTTCTATATGTTTTCAGTCAGCGTGGGCAATCTATTTGCAAGACAGGTATTATAAGTTACAGGTAGAATATGATTAGATAGATAGATAGATAGATAGATACATAGATACATAGATAGATGGATACATACATACATACATACATACATACTGTACATACTTTATTGATACGAAGGAAATTTCTTACATCCAGTAGCAAGAATATTAACACAATAGAAAATAAAACATGTAGTTAGTAGCAATTACAGATCGTCAATCATGTAGAGTGAAGTCAAAAAAAAAAAAGAGAATGAAATGAATATGTGCAAATATCACTAAATGTGGATGAATATTTGCTGGTAGAATACAGAAAATTGAGATGTGCAATGAGTTATAGCTATTGAAAGTAACAGCAGTGCAAAAGTGAATGATGCAAGATTGAGGTGGTACAAGTCAATGCAAATAAGGGTACATGATGAGCAGATAAATAAATGAATATGACTGAACAGTGAGTATATAATGAGGTAGAGCAACATTTCTAACTGCGGAAGTGTATTGGTAGAGGGACTCTCTGACCAATCATATCCCCAGGCACTATAAAGAGGTGTTAAAGCAGTGTATGGCAATGGAGAACAAAGGATTTCCTGAGCCTGTCGGTAGAGAAGCTCTGTGATAGAAGTCTGCCACTGAACATGCTTTTCTGCTTGGCGAAAGTTCCATACAGAGGGTGACTGGTGTTGGACATGATGGACAGCATTTTGTTCAAGATCTTTCTTTCCAGCACCAGCTCCAGTGAGTCCAGCCTCAAGCCTACCACAGCTTCTGAAAAATAGACATCAGGTCCATAAGGTTTTATATTAAGGGTCATAAAGTTTTATTATAGCTCAAAAATCCTATTGAAAAATAGGAAGCAAACAGGACCAGACATATCAAATGTCTGTGTCTCATGTCGCTTATGCATTTCTTTATCGCAACATATTATTGCTGTATATCTGTAATTTGCCCCATGGATCCCAAGACAGTAACAAAGTGTAAATATAGTTTTTCTTGGTTTCACCGTTCTCCAAAATGTCTTGTTCCCTCATTGCTTAGCAGAATCACTGCAACTGTATTTTCAGGAAACTTCAATTTTTCCCCTGAAATGCAGCCGCTCTGTGTCATAGTTTGCCTAAAACGTGGAAATGGAGTCTTTAATGTGGAAAGATTCTAAAAGGATATGCACCCATGAAACTAACATAACTTTAACACATTAGCATTGATTATCAATTATATACTGCTCCAATCCACAGACAAGCACATGCATCATAGCTTGCCAAAAAAAGGTAAATGATGGCTACAATAGGAAGGCATCAGAACACCTAGAGCACCACAGCCTTCCACACGCAAGGCCCAGCAGGCATAGAGCTCAATTATACTGACCCAGCCTCCGAACTACCCACATCATGATATGATTAAGAACCCATGCAATGCACTGGACATACAGTACAAGTCAAATTCATGGGGGCCCCACTCTGCAACACACAGCACCCAAAGAATCTTCTGTCAACTTCCTGGTGCCAAACACCACAGCACACCTCCAGAGATCTTATATAGTCGTGAATAAGGGGCCAGAGCTGCCCATGTGGCATAACAGGAACCTATACAAAGTTGGGCATAGATTTTTGCGTTGTAATGTTACGGCTCAGTGTATAGCAGTTTTCACATTAAAAGTTGAGTTATAGACAAGCTTGTGTCCTAGAGAAAAATAATTTGCCAAAATGAACAAAATCAATAAGCGCATTTATCACATTTTGCTGTCAAACTGTTTAAATATACCTTTGTACATTTCAAGTAAATAAAAATGTTTGTTCTTTGCAATTGATGCTTAAATGAACAAATCAATGTGGACCATCACCAAAGTAGATTTAACAGACGTACTGTATGTAACGTTCAATGGAAACTTTATTCCATCATGTGGCCTTAATGCCCAGGACAAGCCCTACTTGTCAGGTTCTGTATCAACCTGTCAAAGTGCTCCAATGACTAATGGTGGGGTGGGAACCTCTAATCATTCCACTTAAGTACTCCATGTGATAAATGTAGTGGATATCACACTAATGATTTAGGTTGATATAGTATCATGGCCTCCACAACACAGAACAAGCCTATTTCAAGCCTATTTATCAACATGCAACTTCTATTTTAATTTAATTTTAATGTATAAAGCAATGCATATTATCCAACAGGATCAAAATTTTATAAATATACTAAACACAAACTTTAAAATCAGAAGAGAGTTAGGACATATTTAACTAATACATTGTTTAAATGCATCCCCATGTACAGTATTACACATTCTGGAATATAAGTTTCTTTGTTTTTTTTCGGAAAAGTCCTTTTTTTTTCTTAGTAAACGCTTTGAATGTTTATAACTACCTAATATAATGGCCTAATTTAATAGCAGTTGAAGAATGCTGTTTACACATAATTCAATTTAATAGAAAAAATGTCAAAAAACTATAAATACATCATGTCCACCACTTTACACATCCTCATAGCAGTCTCTCATCAATAGCAATCTGTTGCTAAGGTTTTTCATTCATTTAAGCTATTCTAAAATTAGGCTCTTCTTAGTAACAACAGAAAAAAAACAAGAGGCTACGTGCACAGTGCACAGCACTAATATCTCCCTCTGTGCCTTTCACCAGTGCCTTGCTGCTTCAGGGGCGTGTCTGTCTACAATGCAAGAAAGGAGAAACTTGTCAATCAAGGAACTGTGGATTTTAAACCTACTGTACTGTAATATCTGTTTAGTCATGTTGATTTATCTTGTAAAATTGTTCTACAAAGGCATTCTGTACTTGTGATGTGATTTTTTTTTTACTGTGACAGTCACTGAAATGCAAATGCACCATTTAAAAAAAGTATTCAGCTAATATAAATACACAAAAGTAATGCTTAAACTGCAGCGTGAATGAGAGACAAAAGAAGGTTATTTTCCAAATGAAACTGTATGTAGTTTATCACTATTTTATTTTTATCTCTGGTTTCGCATACTTTAGAATGATAGGTAACAACTAACACAAAGTAATAGAATGAAAGCACTGAAATATAGAGGAGTAAAAGTATAAAATCTGGAGGGACAAAAATGTTTTTTTTTTCCAGCTGCTCTCAATTGGGGTCATCAGAGCGAATCCAAACCACATATTAGATTTGGCACAGGTTTTACACTGGATTCTTGATGCAACCCTCCACATTTCAGCTGGGCTTGGGACCAGCACTGACAGTGCACTGACTTGTGCACTTCCTTGGCTGGGGTTCCCTGTCAGGTAATCGAACTTCTGTCTTCTGCAAGACAGGAGATATTCCCACATAGAAGGGGCATAGAGCGAGCAAAAATTAAAATACTTATTAAAATACCTGTCAGGAAATCATCAAACCACAGTCTACCACTAGACAGGTAGAAATATTCCCACTGTAATAACAGGGCTGAGAATTCTCAAATCCAGATGCCCAGATGTAAATAAAAGAATGAATTATATCTATTTTGTTACTGTCCACTTCTATTTACGTCTATTACATTTTGCCCTATTTATTCTACAGCAAGAAAAAATGTGTGTTTACATTCATTCAGCATATACTGTACTAAAAGATGTGATTTTGGTAGTCATAAAAACCGTGTTTCGATGGAAAGGCAAACAGATGTGCATTTTCCGATGTTAATGGACTAGGTCTTTGACTCAGCGGGCATAACTCAGTGCATAATGGGGCTCATTCACTATGATCAGTCACCCTACCCTAGGCTGATCATCACTATA